>JAECUM010042342.1:0-39419 GCA_016617855.1 Megalonaias nervosa
GAATTATTATTCATGAATAATTTAATCACAAGCGTTGTTTTACCTGACCCTCCACACCCATTAAGATAAACGGTTTTTTGTCTAGATACAGGATCGTATACAGATGGTGCTGATGATTTTGATATTTGAATATTATTTTTGTAATATATTTCCCTAATTTCAACGTCGGCAGATTCAGAATAGCTAAGTATATTTTCTTGTTTTATTCTCCATGATCCCCATTCACCATTACCAAGTAGCGGTTTTAATAAATCTGTATATTTTTTATTTATATAAAACGAATCCGTTGCGACTCTGACAGCATCACAGGAAAATCTATTTATCATAGACAGTAGATTTATAGAAACATATGCCAACATAGATGATCTTAAATGAGTAAACTGCGGTGAGTCACCATCAAGATAACTCACAATTGTACCTAGTTTGGTTCCGTCTGACAAATAAGCATTACTCCGATTTATAAATGTGTTTTTTTCTGTTGTGTCAGCAATTATAAAATCGAGTTCAGCATCGTCCATAATTAATCTTGTACAATGTCTTTTATGATCATAGGCTCCTCCTTGAGTAAATTTACCAATTATCTTTCTACCAAGATCTTTGGAAATTTTTCATCATGCTCGTCTCTGCATTTACGTATATTATTAGTAATTTTAATAATGTCATCTTCATTAAGATTAGGAAATTCTTTCCTGGCATCATCAATATTAAATCTATTTGGTTCTGGTAACCAAACTTGTTTCTGTGGACTATATGATATAATTGCCTCACTCACCTGTAAAGATATTAAAATTCCAACATCAAGCATATATCGCAATAATACTATTGGAACCCAACATTTTTCTGAAAAATGTCTTCCAAACCAAACATAAGTAATCGGATGGAGATTTTCTGCAAACTCGAATGATTCTACATGAGCAAATCCGGTTAGATCAAAATCTGGTAATGGTCCGTTTATCGCAACTCTGGTCATCTCGTGTGATGGATGTCCGAATCTCTTAAAGTATTCAGAACATTCTCCATATCCAAGAAAACTTCCAGGATAACACGCTACCATATCAACAGATATAACGTCATTACACTTATATTTAGTATTCCATAATCCTCCGTGTCCATATTCTACGCAGCTTTTATGAATATCTTCAAGAAATTCCGATCGTGTTGGTTTCCATAAATTTTTCTCCTGAGTGAAATGAGCCGCTACGGATGGAACTGTAAAACAATTATTTAATAATAGTCTAACTTTGACATCGTCTGAAGTATATTTCAGTGCAAGATGTTCCATTTCTACATTAAGAGATTCTGTACGGTAAATATCACCATTAGGCCGTACAAATTGATCGTAATAATCATATTCTGAACTTTGAAATAACCAAACGGATACAGGGTCACTTTTGCTGATATTTTTGATAAAATCAAATATATGTCCATCATAAAATTTAACCGCTCTATCTCGTGGAAATATTGTTACTGCTGAGGTCCACGCATGCGAATTATGATCAACGATTGTTATAGGAGCTCCATTTTTTATGTATTTTGGTTTATATATCTCTCCGGTTAGTGTTTTTACTCTTATTGGAAATCTTAATTTCTTTTCTAGTTCAGCGACATCTTTGATAGACGCTCCGGTATCTTTAACTGATTCTGCCCACATATTTATTTTTTTACGTCGTAAATCTGTTAAACCATTACCACGTATCACGTTTGTAAAATGTTCTGTAACTCGTTCAGCTACACAGTTTATTCTTGACTCTGACAGTTTCATAGGTTTTAGATCCCCGACGTCAGGTTTATTATTCAGCGGATATATTGCATATACAACTGCAGTAACTGGGTAGCCCCGTTCATAATATATCTTATCAATACCAGTCAGTATTCCGGGCTTAGATTTATTATTTAAGAGAACAATATTATTTCCTGACTGCACACGGACTGGATCGCGCTTATCACGAATAATCCAAATATCTTCTTCTTTATTTACAATAAATTTTATTAAAATAAAATATTTTTGATCATCAATGTGATTAATAATTACTTTTCCTCGTTCATCATTCATCATATTAGTAACATTTCCAACTCTGAATGTTGACCATACATGAGCAGCGCCATCGTCACGAAATTCCTTCTTGGCTTCACGAATACGTTCGGTTACATCCTCATCCGTTAATGCCAGATCTTGCATCAAAGTACTAAATTTATATTCTGATAATCGATCGAGATCGAATCTAGCTCTTTTAGGTTTAATCATGGATAATTCCTCCATATAATTAAAACAAATATTTAAATTAAAATTTTAGTATATATAATGATTGAAACAAAGAACAAATGTGCTTGGTTCAGAATTGGATATACTTCTCTTTGTAATAAATCGTGCGTGAATGAATATTGCGGATATCATACGCAAAGTATCAAAAATGGAAGTACAGGACCAATACCGTGTGTGCAATGTGGTGTTGGAGTCAGAGGAAAAACTCAATTATGTTTAAAATGTGGCGGAAAAAAATATAGAGAACTAAAACGATATTATGACAAAAAAAATACATCGCCAGATAAATCTCCTATACAAACCGTAGAATATTATCTGGTCAGATTTCAAAACAATGATTTAGACAAATAATATTATATATAAATGGAGCAAAACGAATTTGTGGCTCATCCCATAATAAAAAATTATGAAGCATCCCGAGATGGTGCAATCAGACACTGTAGATTGAAAAAACCAGTCGGTAGTATTATTAATACTGGTTATTTTGTATTTAATACTAATGGAAATAAACATTATTACTCGCATAAATTCATATTTGAATGTTATTTTGGGGTCATCAAAGATGGACTTGTAGTTGATCACATTGACAGAAATCCCAAAAATAATCGGCTATCTAACCTGCAAGCTATTACACAGAGTCAGAATTCTGCACGTGGAAATACTGGAAAATGTAAAAAGTTTGCAAGAAGATCTATTAAATCCATAAATACAGAAACAGGACGAGAAATTACTTTCCCATCAATTAATGCAGCTGCAAAATATTTTAGCATACATCCACAATCGGTGCAATGTGTTGCAAATAATATTACTAGATCAGCATATTCAATAAAATACGATCAGAAGATTATATTTGAATATATCTAACTCTGTCTTACTAATAAATAAATTGTATATAGTTTGACTTTATATTTTGCCATGAGTACCTTCACCGTCGCTGCTCTCAGTGTCACTCTCATTTTTGACAGAATCAAATAATATAATCTTTCTTAATTGCATTACACGATTATCCGCGATCTTCTTTTTCTCGTATTCACGAGATAGTTCGGATCTGATATTTTCGATCGAACGTGCAAGAGGCGCAAATAGCTTTACCTGTTTTTCATTTACCACCGCCAAGGATTCTAACATAGACTGATAAATTGATTTTACAAATTTATAATTGGATAGTAATGTGTATTTATTGTCAATTTTTCTTTGTTTTAATATTTCATAATCACATAATATTTTTTCAGGATCGAGATTATCAGATAGATTTATTCCGTTATGTTTTAATTTTTTAATAGCAGAAATAATATCATTAATGTTTTCTTGGTTCATTATATAATAATTATTTCTTTAAAATAAAAAATAATATCAGTATCTGAATAATTATTTTAAAAAAATGTAGTCCCCATAACCCCATGTGAACCTCTAAGTTGCCATATGACATCTTAGCAGGATCAGAAGGTCAGGGGACTGTTTTTTGAGGATGATTATGAATATATACAGATGGTGATGATTATATACAGATGATTATATACAAATGGTGATGATTATATACAGATGATTATATACAAATGGTGATGATTATATACAGATGATTATATACAAATGGTGATGATTATATACAGATGATTATATACAGATGGTGATGATTATATACAGATGATTATGATTGTATGAACATGAATATATACAAATGGTGATGACGGGGGAATCTTGTCTACGTCCAACAGATTTTGTACACTCTCTCCCCATACAAAACCCCGGGAGTGTAAAAGGTACACCCCTCAAGGGTGTATGATAGGAGAGTGTATTTTGTCTGTTGTGGATATCGAGGAAATTCTCCGGGTTCCCCCAATTAAATAGCATCCGTCGCCAAATGCAAGATAATATCTTTAGCATTTTTGGAGACTCGAACACACGATAGTCTGCACAACTTCGATCTACGTCCAACCGTCTTACCACTTCGGCCATCGCTCTCTTATCAATAATATAGTTAAATTTAAGTATATATAAAATATTTGTGCTGTCTCACAGAACTTGTATTACTAATAGAATGTAGAACTGTACTTCAGTTTTTCAAAATTCATAAAATAATTTGCACGTATAAGTTATAGTTCGTTAATGTAACAGACAGACGGACTAATACGCTATACACGTATATACAACTGGGTTTGTACAGGTAACGACGTAGTAGTAAGGGAAATAATCGCTCAATTTACTCCGCAGAGAGAGATAGCCGAGTTATCTCGCTTTATTATATATACAATTGCTTTAATCATAGAAATTGATTATTATTCATGTATTTACTCATCAGATTATTTTTTTGTCCCCTGATTAAATAATCGGACGTTCTACGAGCGTATATACAAATTAATATTAAGAGACTCTTGTCTTAGATCCAAAATGTTTCCTGCCTGGTCAGTGAGTTTGAAATTTATTCTTGTCAGAAATGGATTATGAACTCGCAGGTACACGGGGTTAATTGGTTCAGATACAATTAACCACCCTGGTGGATCTTTAGGGCTAAATGAATATAGTATATACCCTTGTTGGGCCTGGTTAGATTTTGAAAGATCTACCTGATAACTGTCATCAATTACGTCACATACCAGATTGACTGCAATTGTTGTTGTTATATTTACAATGCCTGGCGATATATGACGTCCGGCACCAAAGGGATTGTTATTATGTTTTAGTATAACCGGTGGTGGGGCTATTTTTTTCCATGAATCATATATTCTTTTAAAGTGTTCTTCAATAAGATCATTTAATGATTTCTTCATTTCAGCGTTATTTAAATCTGGTATAACAAATGTTTGTAAATCTTTTTCTGTTATTTTATAATGATCAAGAAATACTTGTTTAGATTCTGGATTTGTGTAACGATTTCCATCGAGTTTAGTCGCGGTGTTTATAATACTTCGATTGACGATGTATAAATCGAACAAGATACCATTTAAATGTTTTATTGACTCGATTATTTGCTGCTTTACACTTTCATTATAATGTTGTGATAATGAAATAAGTAAATTTCTTAAATCATTAAACGTTTTATCGTATTCAGGTTTAAGAGTATCTAAAAAATGTTTAATAAATCTTACATCAACAGTATAGTAACTAATCTTCGTCCTGGTGTCTGTGTTAACAATAAATAATGCTTTATTCAACCTGGGGATTCTTTTACCGTCAAAATCGGTAAAGTAATATCTATCTTCGTTTGGAAATCCAAATCTTGTATTATTACTCCATGGTTGTTTTCCTCGATATTCTGGATCTTTAATGAATTTTTCTTCACTCATTTTAAATTCTTCTAGTTTTGGTTCTGAAACTCCATTATAAACCGGTGGAACTTCAGGCCATCCTAATACTGATCTAATCGAACTTTGATAAATATCTACAGAGTAATCAGGAGAATTTATTTCAATAACCGCAGATAGTGTTGGTTCGTAGACAGTAATTGCTATTTTTGATTCTTTTCCTGTAATAGATTTAATTCTGCGTTGGAACTCATCATTAATCTGTTCTATTTGATAACTACCCGTTGGAATACTAACTACTTGCCAATCAGGAGTTCCATCAGGCTTATTCTTATTAGCAAATATTAATGAGTTATTTGGCTGTAGTCCACCAAATGATTTTGATCTAATATTGGGCCAGCTATAATAAACTCGCAATTGCGCTAATGCTATTTCTTTTGCAGGAATTGATGTTGGAAAATTAACACTAAACTCAGGATTGGTCGAACTTAACGATATCATAGTAGTTTTTGACGGAGTTGTATTAGTAACGATCTGCTGAAGTAACTCCCTGTCTGTCATTATTATTATTGTTGTCATTTAATTCGTTAAAATCATTAGCGATCACCTTAAAAGCGTCATCATAGGTTTTCATCATCATCGCGAATTCAGTATCGATATTTCACCATCACTGACACACGAAGAAATATACAAAGATAATTTAGAACATGCATCTGCAACTGTATGTAATTTAATCATATAATCGTGCAATTTAGCATTTGTACAGGTATCTATCTTTTTGGTTATAATACCGAGAACTCCAGCAATAGTCGTTGATGCTGAAACAATAATGGTTATAACAGGAGGTGCTGTCATCGTCAACATTGATAATAATAATCCTGTTCCAGTAATAACAGCAGAAACCGAGTAAACAACTACATCAATAACAACTATACGTCTTTTGTATTTTTTTATTTTCGTGTTATAATAGTCGATAAAATTATTTAGTTTAGTCAGGCGCTCATATACTTGATTGCATCTGTAACGTTGAACGTCGATGCGAGACTGAGGTTGATCCATTATACTAACAACGTCATTTAATTAAGTTTCAGCTACGAATTCTAGGCACCACCAGTAACGTCTCGGAGGTATTTCCGTTGATATTAACGTAAAGATTTCTTTGATGTTCTTGGTTAGCATCACCAATAGAGGATTACGATATTCATTCGGTGATAATGAAGTTGCCGCATTAATTTCCGAATCGTATATAGATAACCTGTATAACCCAGTTACTTCTACGGTATGTTCGAGTGTATTATTTTGTGGTGTCCATGTTGATGATCCTGATGCTACTGTATATACGATATTTTTAATTTGTCCGTGTGGAATTTTAATCAGATTAGTTTTTTGAACAATATTAGGTATTCCACTGACAATATCATTAAGTTTCACGTTAACGTCGGAGAGTTTTATGTCAACGGTTGGTTGTTCCCCAAAAAATTCTTTAATGGGTTTGTTTATATTTCTACGAAAATTTAAGAACGTTTCTACATGTTTGGAAAAAGTAGCACTAAGTGTAGTCATTTCATCACTGATTGTTTTTAACGAAGTTGAAATAGGAATGTTGCTATCGTCTACATATTTCTTCGTTGTAGCATCAAAATCATATTCCGGTGTCCTAAGATTATTAATGCCATTATTATTCATGTTGAGAAATGCACGCATTATACCGCCATTGGCCAATACGTACTTAGATTCTTGATCATCGACATATTTCCTTGTTGCGGCGTCTGTATCTGCGGTTGGGTTTCCAAGGTCTATAATTTTATTTTGATTCATAATAATTGAACCTGTAAATGAATCACCAGCTTTCTTAATATAATCACTGACTAACGTACCGGAATCTTGTATTTTACCCTGATCAGTAAAAGTAACTATATTATTAACAACCGCATTAGGAACTCGTATAAGTACATCTGGCAGATGTATATTACTAGTTTTTAATCGTCCTTCTTTATCCTGAAAAACAACTACTTCGTTTTGATCCACACTGGTTATATTTAATAAATCATCAATCTCATTTCTGAGCTGATCGAGAGTTGCGTATTTAGATAAATCAGCTTGCTGATGACCTTTACCACGAGAAGATCTTCCATAAATATCCACCATTATATTTACTAATGTCTGTTTAAATGTGACGTCGTAGTATATTCATGTACAACTTTGTGAGGTGGTTTTGTTGATTTTGATATAGCATCAAGTACGTTAAGTACTTCTCGACCACATATTGGTGGATCAGTTAATGTTTGTGTTGGTAACGTTGAATACCATATTGGAGTACTTTGATAGCCGCTAATATACTTTAAGAATTCTTTTGGTGGAGCTAGTCCATATAAATCAAAATAAATAATTCCACGTGGATCAATTGCATAAGCGACCCAATGCGTGCCTGGACCAGAATTTTCATCAAGATTAATAATACCTGTTTCAATATTATTTGGTTGTTTTGGTAATTGATCACGCATGAAAACACCTCTGAAGTTTTTTATTTTTAATTTTTTAGCAGCATCTAGTAAATCAAAATTGGACATAGGAGATATTAGTAAACTGTCCCTGGTAATCTTAGGCCTTTTCCGTACCATGAATGTGGAGTCCCTGGTAATCTTAGACCCCTTCCCTTTTTTTTGATTCCCTTTCCTGTTGCTTTCTTTAATGCCATTCCAGCAGCGGTTCCAACAGCGCCTAATGCAGCTGCTTTTGCAACAGCTGGGGCTGCAGCGGCTATTAATGCTGGTATTGCTGCAAGAAGTGGAAATATACCACCCGTCTTAATGATGTCTTTAATGGCACCCGCAGAAAGATTAAGTTTTATACCTTTATTTGATTTTTGGCTTCATTGAAATGCCCGAGCTGACGTTCTGTAAGAGATAATTTATTTGAACCGCTCATCTGATCTTTCTTTAGCGATATTTTTAATCCACAGTTATTTTTTGATGCTGATTGTATCCTTTTAATCTGACCAGGAGTCAGACTAACACTAACGTGATTATACGACATTATAATATTCATAAACGATCTAATTACATGTTTTCTACTGGCGCATCAACGACTCTCATTCGTCCACCAACACCTTCAAGTAACATCGATTTATCGCTGAGTATGACAGCAATTGCTCTGTAATTGTCAATACCTTCTACTACTGGTGGTCCTGCTGCTCCTACTGGCTTCAGCACGCGAGCTCGAAAGTGTATATCAACTACTGACTGTCTGTATAAATCCAAATGTTCGAGCGAAAAGTAATAAATCGGATATAAGGTTGTAAAATCCAATTGTGATATTTGTAAACCAGTATCAATATTTTGATCACGACCCATGAACGTCATTAGACGATGATATACACGTGCTCCATGATTTTGATCAAAATTCAATAAAATATCTTCAGATGGTTCTTGATGCCCATTTATCCTTAACGAAACCTCGGAAACACCAAGATTATCAAATATCATAATACTACGTAGTTGATTATTCACCCGTGCATTATTCTGTAATGCAATAAAAATATGCCGTGGTGCAGACACACCTTGTTGTGATGCTATCTGCCACGTAAATAAACCATCAATATTACTCTGAACAGCATCTGTGGTCATTGTCAACCATGATAACGCTGATTTACCACCTTGATTCATAAAAGCAAGTAACCGATCTTCTTCAGATATTGATGGAGTCATCACCGGCATCCATAATGAAAGCTTGGTTAATACTACTTTACCATGAAGTGCATCAGTTGCAGCAGGATCAACACCAGCGGGGTGCCATATTGCATCATCGTCCGTAGCCTTTCGTACGAGTACAACAGTATGTTTAGCTCCGAAAATAACTTTTCTGACATTTCTGCAAAATCCAAATATGTGTGAAAGTGGAATTACACATGAAAATCTCCTATTACCTTTCAACATTGATCGACGTACTGTAAACCCTAAATTAAATTCTGGATTAACACCATGAACCACTGGCCACACATCAGCGTCAGCGTTGTTGGCGTTGTTTCTAGGTCGTCTTATATTATATTGTATGTTGTTAGGGTAATCAGTTGTATCCTTTGCAAACATCATTGATGGACCAGCTGATCTTGAATAATCGTCGCTGTATCTAGCAAGACCCAATATTGTTGTTGCAACATCAACGTCTTTCTGGATTGATTCAATATTTTTTCCGTCAATCATATACGTAGCGCTGTCAAATAACGCCATAATACCATTATTAACAAAACTAAATATGTCATTGCTCCATATGCAGTATTATCCATTTTTAAAATTTCACCTTCAAACTCAATAAACGCCTCAGCGGGTAGGAAATATCTACTTGTATCCTGAACTTGCAGTTCAATTCGTCCACGCTGATCTGGAATTCGAGCGTCATAAGAATAATATTGATAATCACGCACAGACTCATCTTTAAGTACTGGTGCGTCCATGTCAAATGCGGGATCAGATATACGCTTGAACATCTGTATTATAATTATTATCGTCTAAACCGAAGACCACTTCGGGAAGTGAGACCACTTCCTGCTATCAGACTAGCGGTTATATTTTTTTCTTTTTCTGACATTGGTACATCAGCCAACTCTGTTAGTTTTTTATTAGCAACTTGATTTATTATTTTACTGACATTTGCAGGCATTACTTCAGTACTAGGTAATTTTACAGGTTGAGGTTTTCGTCGTATTAATCGTGTTAGTCTATCTTTGATCGCTGAAAATGCTTTACCAGCGAGATTACCCATAGCACCAATACCTTTTTCACGAACAACATCAATAGCTTTCATTCCTAGTTGCTTTGCGATCGGTATTGCTTTTGGGGCTATCCTTCTAAATAGACCCTGAACAACATCACCTAGTCCATCTCCGTAGGTTGTTTTGTATACTGGTAATCGTGAGTTTATTACCCTGACCATAGTTGGTCCACGTTGAGTACTATATACGATCATTTTATTATAGTAATTGTATTTAATTACGTACTTAGTCGCTGTAGTAGTCATCGGCAATTTCATTAATAAGAGACTGATAAACATCAACGTCCATGATACCGCCGGTGAATAACCGTCTGCAAATATCGGCTGCTTCATTAATTATTTCTGGAGAATTATTACCAGCTCGTTTTCCTCCGATGAGGATTTCTAGTCGTTCAACATCGGCAAGGACGTTATTAGGACATAGAGTAACGAGACCACTTCCATGAGTAGTAAAACCGCTTCCAGTTGTTTCTTCCTCCTCAATACGAGGTGGTCTGAACAGCAATTTTGCTGGCGATAATATATCTCCGGGTAATGGCGCTCTTTTAGCCTCTTCGACTTGTCTCACAAAAGTTTCAAAATCATTTTTATATTTATCAGTGATTCTAGATATACCACGGGACTTTCGAAATATAAAAGGAACCCAATTTTTTTTCAGAAACACTAGCGGTGTCTGGATCTAATAATGTATCACGATGTGGATATCCTGTTGCTGCAGCCGCTACAGGGTTTTCTCGAAGTATCCTACGACCATCTTCGGTTAATCGGGCTGGTGGTTTTGGCTTTGGCTTTGGCGTAACAATATCTATTACGTCACCGACCTCCTCACGAACTTTGTCAATACCCTCAAGTACTTGTTGTACTTCTTCTTGTAATTGTGGTTGAGCAGCAGCAATTTCAGCTGGAAGTTCTCGTAGAATCTTTTTTGTCTGTTTTGTTCTCTCCGCTATTTTTCCAGTTGCCCCAGCGGTTTTCTCTAAAACAGGAAGAAGAGGTTTAGTTGTCTCTGTAATTGGTTTAAATAATTGTTTTGTATCCTCTTCAAATTCAACATGAGATTCTTGTCGTTGTTGTAATTGTTGCTTGACAGCATCACGAACAGGTAAATATTTTTTAATTGCTTCTAGTCGCTCTCGTGCTAATCTAGCTGAATGAGGTTCTCCGATGACAACCATATTAATAATATTTATACTGACTATTTAATTTACAGCAGCAGGCAGGGTGAATGACAAAAATTGAGTGACCCGGCAAGTAAACTAAACGCATCATAACATAAAAACAAAAAAGTCAAAAATAAAATAATAAAAATGAGCTAACCCAAACGATTTATTATTCGTTTTTCAAACTATACGGTAATAATAAAAGTTAGGGGGTTCGGTTTAGCGTTATTGACCTTATTTTTCAGCCCTTGTAGGAACCTTTATTTTATGGAAAACTTGATCGAAACCAATTTGTAGGGTTCACCCTGCCTGCTGCTCATGTGCTTTCGACGAAGGACTGTTGCAAGACTACGTAAGAAATGGCAACAAGGTACATGTTCGTACTATTTTAAATATTCGTAAAAATACACATATAGACTTGTCACTTATAAATAAGAATTGTGAAACTGGCATAGCATTATATATATATATATATATATATATATATATATATATATATATATATATATATATATATATATACATATATATATATATATATATATATATATATATATATATATATATATATATATATATATATATATATATATATTTCTCTGGAGGATTTAGTGCAAATACTTTTGAACATTGCCTATATCATATCTTTTCATTAACCCCACCCCACCCCCACTCTCTCTCTCTCACAATAGATAAGGCAGTGTCATAGATTAAAGTTTATATGGTGGCTATGTAAAACCGAATGTTTGCTATATAGGTCACAGTGGACACCAGTTATGACACCTGACACTTGCTGTGAAAAATATGGTATCATTAATTAGCCTGATAAGGGATTAAGAAAAAAGGTATCAAATTGAGGAAGGGAATGAGTTAAGCTGGATGCTAATTATATGCAAAGCAAATTCTTTAATTATTCACCCACGTGAACATGTAGTCCTTTAAAATTGAAAGATATGCTTGGTCTATCTGAGTTTTGTATTTGATTTTGTTTCACTTTGATCATCAGAGACAAAGATTACAATGAATTGGTCGGTTGATATACGGGAATTGTCTCAAAGGGAAAGATACCAGTTTTATGGTCCACTAGGAAGGGAATGAAAATTTAATATGGGTGTTTGGACCATTGTAGCAGGGGTGGGTGTAGAAATTATAATATATGTGGGCCACAAGAAATTCTCAATAAGATAAGGGACACTATAGGGGTTTATGGACGTTTAAAATTGGGGATCTTTTAAAATTTAACATTAGAATTGTTATAGGTTATCTATACATCTATACATTTTGAATATTGTGGTTCACTATTTGCCATTGGGTTGGCTGTTTATGGAAATTGATCACTGGAAACAAGCAGTGTGGAGAGATGGACAAATATACACCTAATTACATAAAAACTACCTTTCTTCCAATTAAACACACATTATTATGGCAGGACGACTAACACATATTCTTTTAGACAGTGGCGTAGCGAGGGTACTTAGCGCCCGGGGACAAACCATAAACTTGGCGCCCCCTTACTTAGCGCCCGGGGACAAAACATAAACTTGGCGCCCCCTTCGAGTGCATCTGAGATAACGAATAGTTGTATTTTCCTCATTTTGGCGCCCCTGGCACATGGCGCCCGGGGACAACTGTTCCCCCCCCCCCCAAGCTACGCCACTGCTTATAGACCAACAAATGTCTTTAAACAAAAAAGTATTCAACCTTAAATTGCAAAGGGGCGGTGTATGTTATGGTATAATAACTAATACATACATGCAATCTAACTTTCACACACATATGGAACTGATAAGTTGAGGATATGGTATTTGTTTAGCATAGAAACGCATGGACAATTACAGGCACAAATAGAGAAGATTTGTGTGAATGATTAGGATTCGCTAGACTTTAATACTGGAATGTCCCTCTAAAAGGCCATTGTGCTGAGTGATGTGTGTAACAAAGAGGATATTTTGTTCACTCCAGTGGTCAATACGCCAACACATATAACCTTTCCTTTTGTCATAATTACATATTACAAATATGTTTTCCCTTTTTGGTTTTTAATGGTCCAGTTTGCTGTCTGCTGAAGAGAATAGTCTTGATCAAAAAGGCGTGCTCGAGAAGGTAGTAGATCACTCTACACTAAATCACTTGTAGCTTCTTGAGAATGGATGGTCAGTTTTCTTTCATTTCTCCCGTAACCTGGTTGGTATCTGATATCTTTCCAACAACTTCTCTCCATTTTGACCTACTCTCCACTCCACTTTGGGACTTTGCAAAGTCCACAACCATCCACTCTTTGATGTTATATTCCATTCTCTTCTTCTGTCTATCTGATTTTCTTTTTCCTCTCACTGTGTTCTGTATTCTTTGATAGGCCAGATGAGCGTGAGACGTGACATAGCATCTTTGTTTACCATTCTGTATGGTTGTGAGCATATGGTCCAACTGCACCTTGAATTTCACATTAAAGACGTAACTAAGTATGAGATTTTCAGGATCCTTCGATAACATCTCATCTCTAAAGCATGGATTATTCTCACTAGTTCTGCGGCCTGGGTCCCTGTCCCACACGCATACAGGAATTTTGAGAGAGTGCATAAGCTTGATCGTTGATCCAAGGGTAATATTGCTGTACTTCCAAATAGGCTTCAGCCTACCCAGTACAGTTGTTATCTGCATAATCCTGGAAAGAACCTCAGCTTAGAACCTTCATTAGAGGATATAGCACCGCGATACTTGAAGCTTGTCACTTTGCCCAGTTTCTGTCCATTCACTCTTATTTCCAATTGGATGCCACGCGGGTTATTTGCCACTAGGGTTGGTTGAGACGGTTCACTAATATTTCCAGTTTTTGTTCATCTCCTGCTATGCCATCGATATCATCAGTGGAAGAGTAGGTTGGTGATTGTTTTGCCTCCAACACTGATACTGCCCTCGTGGTCTTTCTAAACATCGGACACGATTCTTTTTAGGTAGATGTTGAAGAGAGTGGGTGAGAGAAGGCACCCCTGTTTGACTACGACTGTGGTTCTGAACTAATCTCCTATGTTGCCATTGGCGACAACTGCGCTAATCGCCTTGTCAGGTTTTCCATGGCGCTGATTAGTTTTGCGCTTCTGTTGTGTATGGTGGTTCACAAGGCTGCATACCATACCGAGTCCAAAGCCTTCTTCAAGTCAGCGAAGGCATCATAGTGATCCGGCCGATACTGCAGAAAATTTTTACAGAGGTTTCTCAGATTGAAAAGTTGATCTGTAGTACTCATCAATGGCGCGTTCTGCTTGGGATTTCAATCTGTTACGGAGGATCTTAACATGACCTTGCTTTGTTATGTGACTAGGCTCGTACAAAGTAACAAAGAAAAGAGTGAAGCCAACAAGCTTTGTAAATTATAACAAATTAATTTATTTCCCTAGAAAACAAGGTAAAAATACGAAAAAGAGCTTACGGTTTGTGAATCTAATCAAAAAATTAATCCTAGAATTTAAAAATATAAGTCCTATCACTAAAAAGTTCTAAATGAATCAAAGTTCGAATCCAGATGAAGTCCCAAGATGGAAGGCGATGACGTCTTCTATAATCTCTTGTGTGTTGACGGTCAACAGTTCCTTTTTGAATCCAAGAATTAATAATCCGGCTTTAGAATTCCGAATAATTTCCAAATAATGTCTTTGTCCAAGAATTTGAATGAACACAAGTGATTTCCAGGGAGAATAAATTATTTTAAATAAAAACTCAATTCACATTTGGCAACAACAGGAAAAGCACCTCTGAGCTCTGAAGGTGTGAAATTACGACTGAATTAAATCACTATAAAACGCTAGTTTTAAACGCAACTTGAGATCACGTGACGGGTCACGTGGTCACTTAATTCGAATAGCGCAGTAAGACCATAGGCCAACTGACACTTACGTCATAGATGAAAACGAATCATACTATAACATTCAGTAATAAAAAAAATAAAAAACAAAACGTTGTTTACAACAGATCTGACACGCAAGCCAATATGACCTTGATTACGACCAATGATTTTCACTCTGTGTTTACCAATTATGATTCAAGGTCAGAACTAGGTCAGCTAAAAATACAATGTTGCAATCATGACTTGTTTACTGTGAGAATAAGAAAAGCAGTCAGAACTGAACTGAATTTATTAAAAAAAATCAAATCCTATGGACAAAATTATCATTACAGTAACATGTAATGCAATAAAATAAAATTTAAAAAAATTAAAACTAACAAACAAATAATTAAATTACATATACGTCACAGCTTATGTGACTGATTAGGCAATTTGTTCGGTAGTTCTGCAGATTCCCTTTTTTAAGATGAGCGATGTGCTAGGACTGGGACCATGGGGTGGGCAATTCTCCTGTTTGCCAAATTTTGTTGCCGATTGTTATGACGACATCTATCATAGATGCTCCTCCTGCTTGAACAAGTTCGTCTCGTATATTGTCTAGCCCAGATGACTTCTATGTCTTTAGTGCCTTCACTACAGCATCTACTTCTTCCCTGAGGATCAGGCGGTCAGCCTCTGTCGTGGCCAGTGGGACGTTTGGTAAAGCTTGATCTACTGAAGTCTCTTAGTTGTACGACTTTGAACAGTACTCCATCCATCTGTTAAGAATCTCTTGATCTTCTGTGAGAATTTTCTCAGCCTTGTCCTGTATCGTAGTAGATCTCCCCTGTTTATCAGTTGTCAGCACATTCACCAACCGGTTTGCCTATTTACTGTTATTCTGGTTCAGGCATTACTCGATTTTCTTACATTAGTCCTCTATTCAGCTTTCTTTTGCTTTTTAAGCTCTTTTTAAACATGTTGTTAATGTCTCTGTATTTTTCTGCTCCTTGATGGTCTTTTCGTTTCCTCCCCAGTTTACTCATCACGTCACAGAGGTCGAGGATATCTGCTGTGATCCAGGGCTGATTTATCCCACGATGTGTGCCAAGGGTCTCGCTAGTTGTGTCTATTACTGCCGTGTTCAAGGTGGTGATCAAGGAGTCTAGGTTTATCTCTTCATCACCCAGAATTGTGAGTGGTGCAAATTTTCCGCCGTTTATTGATGCTTCAAAAGCTTATGCCACGCTTGGATCTTTAAGATTTTCAAGTTCAATCCTGCCCCTTACCTGTCTCGGCTTCTTTGTATTCATTAGACGAAGTTTGATAGTCATCATGAATAAGTAATGATCGTTTCCCATGGCAGCTCCTGGGAAGCTAAGTGTTCTGGCAATGTAAACGATAGATGTGAAGCGCTTCCTGAGAAAGGTGTAGTCAATCTGGTTGTGCTGTTTTCAGTCTTGACTGCACCAAGTCTATCTTCTTGGTCAGGGTCCATGTTCCGCATGCATATAGAAATAATGAGAGAGTGCACAAGCTTGATCGTGGATTGAAGTTTAATGTTGCTGTTCTTCCAAATAGGCTTCAGCCTACCCAGGTTTTTTCTTATACATACCATTCAAATTGCAGGACGACATGTGACGTGTCTCAGTCGATGTGTAAAATAAGACTTTTGTAATAAAAAAAATTATATAGTACAGTATATATCAGTAGTGATCAGTTCAGTACCAAATCATGTCACGGTATTGGGGTGGACCTAAAGTCCCTGCTTAGATCTATAGCGACAGAATTGCCGCCTACTCCGCTACAATTAATCCAATGAAGTCACACGTAAAACCAGATTTATCGTTTCTTACTCTGTGCTTTTCTTACCACAGGATTTTCTCTTATCAGCAGTGACATGGTGCACTGCAGTTCAGTACAGTGTGGTGCAGTAGATGGCGGAGATAAAGACTAACAAGAGAATGAAATAGGGGAAGTACTGGATTCAAAAACATTGCAAATCCAATGTGGTGTTTAGAATGTCAAAGGTCACGGTGATTTAAAGACGACGAATGTTTTCAGCTCTATCATTTTATTTCTTGATAGCTGCATCAAACATTGTGGATAGCTTGCTCTTGAAGTAATAAATATTGCGTTTGGACTCAAGGATCAAGGTCAAAGTGAGTCAAAGAATAAAGGGAACATTTCAGTAAGCTTGCAGCTAGACCATGCACCTTGATCAAACATTGAGGATGGGTTCTCTTTGGACAGGAAAGAAATATATTCATTAGCAGGTCAAAATTATAAAATGTCATGACACTGAGATACAAACAAGAGAGAAGCTTTCTGTAAAATAATTTTAATTATACATCGCATAATAATATAAAATGTTAGGACATCCCGATGATGTTGGAAGAACAATAAGCTACATATGTTCGAATATACAGCTTTAAAGTCATTGAGGTAGTGACTCCAAAGTAAAGATAACTTGTTAGTACAACGTTGGTGTCTAGAGTCAGACTAATCCTCCTAGTACCAGCTTGAGATCATATATAATACATTTGTGGTTAAATACTTTTTCTCTGCAAATTAATACGGTAGTACAGCGATTGACGCACTTCAATTTGGTTACCATGAAAAATCTAGAATATCAGTCTTCTATAGATTGCAACACCTTTTAGAAGTAAATAATTTTTGAATCGACGGAATAAATTAAATACCAGTGAAGAAGGTTACAGTTGTTAAATATTTGAACACTAAGAAATATATCTAATTTATTGAAATTTTGGCATGCTATATGATCAATTATTCACTAAAGAAGAATATTTTTAATCGTTTGTTAATTTCTAAGTTACTTATGACATTTGATAGATTTCATATAGGGGCACCGGCTGGTTGGGTGGACTAAGACGCTCGCCTTTGCAGATCACCAGCACATCTCACGTCTGTCTATGTGAGATAGAGTCTCAGCTCGGCCAAAGTGGGTTTCATAAGATGGTGATATATATTTAGGTGTGGCACTAGAAACTGTACATCAACCGGTATAGTTTTGTAGTTTTAGAATGCATGGACTAGTAAGTATGTAAAAATATAAATTTGTCAACAAGTTAAATACCTCAACATGTCACAAATGATCATCCTAAAGCTGAAAAGTGTATGGGATATGTGTATAGGACAAGTTTGCTCTGGACTACACGTAAACTCTTCGAAATGGAGCCTCCCTCAGGGCATAGCGTCCTAGATTGTCGCCGGTATTACCCGACCTCAAAACACACGCTAACACATACATAATCCGAAGTACACTAATGATCGTCCATATTAATGAAGACTGTATGAAGCATTATATGACTACACACACACACACACACACACACACACACACACACAAAATGATGTACACCAATGATCATCCTAAAACTAACAAATGTGCATTAGGCAGTATATGACTATGCACAGGAACACACACTTACGCAGACAGATGTTCGCAAATTATCATTCTACAACTAAAACGTTTAATGGACCGTATATAACTTTGCACATTAACCCACATACATAAACAAGCAGATGTAGACATACAAAGTTTACATATGTAAATGCATGCATGCAAGTTAAACTGGAATAAAAATGCAATTGCAAAATTACCAACATATTAACAGCTGAAACGCACTGTGAGTTTTAAATTTGATGCATCTGGATATGTGACGAGTTATATTATTGGTAAAAGTACAGTATGCAAGAGCAAAGATAAATCCTGATTGGTGTAAACATATTAGTCTAAAGCTTTAGTGTTTTAAAATGTAAACTATAATTACCTACTTACTTATTTACTTACATGTTATAGTTCATACTGTGGTCATATACAGCTTCTAAAGATACTTTTGGTGTTAGTTACCTTGATTGGTAAATGTTCCAGTAAAAATAATTAATAGCAATGTATAATGTTTGATTCATGCTAATTTGGCAAGGAGCAATATACTGAATCATTATGAGTTACCTAACTGAAAATATTAATATACCTGTCCAGCATTATTTTCATATAAATCATGAAATTAGGAATTAAAATATGACACCAGCATTGAAACTTGAAGATTTTCAGATGAATGTAGAATAAATGGTAGAGTAATTTATTCACTGGAGGTTGATGATGACTATCGATAACGTTATTCAATGAAAAAAAAAATGCTTGAAGAGGTGACCTGTGAAGCATGAAAAGGCTGTAAAATTGTTTCGTTGCTAAATTGCTGCTTTGGTGTGAAGGAAATTAGGAAACAGATATCATGCATGCTTAAATCGAAAGTAATGTTAATTTCTAACACAAAAGCCATGATGAGTTCACTTTATACTAGACATTTCAACGGTTGCTTAACTTCACGTTTCTCCTCGTACAAATTCAGAAATAGGTTCGTAAATGGAATAAAAGTTGTTACTTTGGGTCCCCTTCTTGATGCCCCCCACCCCATCCACCTCTGTGCATTTGTAGGGGTTGCATGTGCGGCAGTTATAGCCCATCGTTTTAAATATGTGTTCAAAGTACCTTTTTCGTGATACCATGTCAAGTGAAATATGTTGTCGTACCGCACAATAAGGTCTATGAAAAGTAATGTGTTACCATGTTACATAATATTGCTCTAACTGGCAAGCTCCGATTGTCCTGCTTCAATAAGGTACATGCCTTTTGTGAGTCACAAAAACCCTCTTGAATAGAAGTCCCAAGTAGAACTTTGCAGCGTTGTGATAAGGACGGATTTTTAGGGACTGGGTGAAGCATGTAAATGCATTGGTGAGCTGATTTCCCTGTATAAAGCAATAACCCAGAAGATTTAATGCTGTGTCTCTGTGTAAGATATTTGGTTCCGTCCTGATCACGTGAATCATATTGTCCATGGCAGTCTGTTTTTGTCTCTCTTTCCCTTGTCTGCTGAAATTCAGGTACTGAAAGAAATTGAGACATATGAGTGAATCAGCCACGCTCCAGTCATACCAGGAATCATATTTATGTCTCAACTCTGGGGGTGCTCCAATTGACCTGAACATCTCCATCCTTAGTGGTGTGGGTGTTATTGAAATCTCTGACCGAACATAGATCACGCTAAAGGATACTTGGGTCTGCATCAGCTCCTCAGTACTGAATCTCTTCGTGCAAAGTGTTTCTTCAAACGCGTTCATGTTACACTTCAGTATATATGCATTATTTCTTACATCCACTGTAGCTGAGTACATATACCTCATCCGGTAGTCGCTAATATGCTGAAGACAAACCTCAGTTAAATTATAATTCCCAAGCTCCATTCCCAATCCGCACAGTTTGAGTCTTACGGACGTAACATCGCTGTTGATACCAAGAGAAAGGCAACCCGACGCCAAAGTCACGAGATATCCTACTTGCTCGTTTGACAAAACACATTTATTTTCTTTGCAGATTGCAGCAATATGGAATCCTAGCTGCGACCACATAATAAGCATTGCATACTTGAGAGGATATTGCATGATGCATGAAAAATATTTAAAAGCAAACATGATTCTTTCTAGATATTCAAGCAACATTCCATAATATTGTGGAATATGACTAAGTATAAAACGTCTACAATTACATGCACTTGCCAGACGTATGTCGTATTCAACATGTTCCTCTGTAATGATAAACGGTGTAACTGAGATGTGGCGAATGTCCAATCCGCTAATCGTATTTGTCAGAATCTGTCCCAAATGACAGCACTGTATTTCAAGTAGAAAACTACAATCAGTTGATAGAAGATATCCGAATACCATGGCTAAGGAAACTCGTGCTGTTCCAACTATCTTTCTGTCATATATATTATTTGTGGCAATGAAGTAGTCAGGACAAAACCCTATAGTTGCCCACTCATACAGTTGTCTAATGCAAAGTATGAGACAGTATAGAAGATTTTCATTACTCCACAGCTCACGTGGTGTTTTCTCTCTCATCCACAACATGCAAACTTTGCAATGGTAGCTAGAAAATGCATCTTTAAGAACAGGTTTAATAAATGTTTCCTTGATCATTTTTAGCAGTATGTACACTTTAATCTCTGTGTCTTCAAAAGACCTCGTCAGGTCCCTTTCAGCTTCCGAAAATGACAACCTCCAAGTTAGGTGTGGTTCCGAGCTGTGTAGATGTCCAACAGGTGTGGCAAAACATCCATATTCCCAGGCATTTTCAATCTGTTGAGGTGTAGGCCATCCAAAGAATCTCCGACGCTGGAACCATTCGTATCCCTCTCGTGGCCATTGTGAACACCTTACAGCATATACTATATCGGTGGATAACTCCTTGTAATTTGCAGGATGATGCAGTGCCGGACCTGATACATTACCAAAGTGATAATGTATTGTGTTTGACATTACAGTCCTGTTTAATGAGTCAATAGTCAAAATTTTATTAGCACTTTCCGAATGGTATATCGGAACTGGAGTGTTGTCCTCAGATATGTTTATTTTCTGCAATTTGACATAACCAGGATGAGTGAAGTTATCATTCACCATAAGATAATTATCCTTGTCTGGCTGACAGTCAGCTAGATCAGTGACTACCTTAATAAAAGTACTCTGATACAAAATGTCTATATCTGACTGTAACCCCGGTCCAGTGGAACCCTCTCCTCTACTGCCAAGCAAGTACGCTCTCGTTTCAGCTTTGCGAAGAGCTTCACCCATGTTTATGAAAAGCTCAGTCTCTGTGGCAATCCTAACCTTCCTTTCTCGGTCTGCACGTGAGTAGCGGAGATTTTCCAGAATGTTGGATAAAATCTCTGATACAGGGCGGTAGTACTCTGGGGCCTGCTGAGTCATGTCAACTAAAAGTACGAGAAGAAAAATATCAGCATCAAAATAATCCATTAATCATTATAATAGCTGTGAAGATACTTAGAAATTCATTTCATCATTAATGTCATCATCATCGTCATTATCATTGACTCACCATTTCAGTCATCATACATCCACTAGTTTTTCACCAAAACAAAATATGTAAATACCAGTATGAAATCTGTATTTCGTATATTGAATCACTAAACTTTGTCCAGTACACTTTCTGAGTTTGCTGACAAATTGTAATAGTTTTATATCCTTAAATACTTGTTTCTGTCATAAATTTTAAATCACCGTTTGTATTATGATCATGAAATATTTATATATGAATTTCCAGGATGCGTAATGACTGAGTAAGATTTATAGGTTTCCAGTTTACTAAGCGTAGACTACCACTGATAATGATAGTGTTTACATACGGGCTTCAGCAGACTCTACGGGCGTTGCTGACAGGTGCAAATATCTGGTTTATCTGCGTTAGTGAAAATATTTATTTACTGGGGTCTAATCCTTCATCTTGCCTTACGAGTTTCAAAGTCTGTCATCAAAGAAATTTTCCAAAATATATCTTGCAGAATCTTGGCAATACATTTCAACATTTATCTATAAATAATCAGTTAGTAACAGGCTAGAGCAATTGTCTTCGCTATCATAGCCAAAGGAAAAAAAGGATAAAAAACCCAGTCAATCACCAGTTCGAATGAGTCAGATAGCGACGCTTGACTGGTTGAATGTCAATGATGACGTCGCAGCAAAACTATTATTGTGTCACAAAGAATCAGTGGCTCGCAGTTAAATAGATGAAAAGAAAATATGTTAGACTAACGTTATCAAATAATAAATGTGTTTGCTTGTCAGTTCTTTTTTAACTCAGCTATACAAATAACACTGACGTCTCAACTAGAGAGAGAAAGAGAGAGATTAGATGAAATGATCAAAGGCTTCCGCTAATACCTGTTGTATATTACATCCGCTTCCATGTAGAGATTAGTCACTTTATCCCAATATAATGTTGTAACTATCAAAGCTATTTGAGGAACACTAGGTTTAATGATAGCACCACATATGATAAAGCTCTATATATACAACATTAATGGGATGTATAGTGAGATTTACAAAAAGATCTCCGTAGGTGAGAAACTTTGGCATTTGATATACTGTAGCCAATATGACGCATTTATAAAACAGTCACGCAGAGAGACAAACAGGCTTATTTACACACACACACACACACACACACACACACACACACACACACACACATATATATATATATATATATATATATATATATATATATATATATACACAGATGGAGGGAGAGGGTTAAGGCGAAAGAGACGAATTTTCATGATGCAACGTTTTCTCAAACATACATAAAATTTCTTGTCAATCTGTCTAGTGAATCAAGAATCCTCTTCTCTTGAGGGCCATGCAAGTGAAACATTATGTTCGAGACAGTCCACTGTACAATCTCGTGCAAGGATCAGTGCCAACTGTTAAAAGTCTCGAGCAGTCTCATAAACAGGCATAACTTTTATGCTGAAAATGGATGTAAAAACGAAGCATAAACTTGATTGCAATAGTGTTGAATTAAAAACTTAAAATTGTTTTAACAGTTCTGTGAATTAATATTTCTTCATGTTTTAGCAATTTAACAACAAAGTGATTAAAAGACCTCATGACAACGTATTTAAAACGTTTACAAAATTTAAGCTTGTTGTCTTAATAGTACACATTATTTTTCCAAAATCGATGCGGAAGTTGGTCAACACACTTCAAGATCAATGGGTGGATGGATAAATGGACATTCAAGATCAAATAGTCCCAAAACAAGAAGCCGTATGCAGAGAAGCTCTGTGCCCCTTCCCCCCCCCCCGACCGTATCAAATTGGTCATCCCTGCTCCAGTTGTTGTCCTGAAGCACCAAGCAGCAGAGAGGGTGAACCCTACAACTTTGTAGAGACCTTATTTTTGAAAATTAAGGGTTCCTACGAAGGTTTTAAAAAAACATTTTTGCCTTAATAATGAAAACTTCTTTAATTGACCAGATTTTTTCACAATCTGGTCACTACGCGTATGTCCTTCACCTTCTCTGCTGCTATAAATTAAACAGCCATTATAGATATTATCAATAATGAGTATTGGAGAACCACACTCAGCTAAATTAGCTCTACTGCTGCTATGGTTTTTATCCAAAAATTATATCAAGTCCGTTGCGATATCTTGACCTAGGATCGTGTAAATTTATCGTTACAAAACCAAATGGAGCAGCTTGTGCTTTTGAAAAGAAATTTTTAAATTTGTTCATGTCCATGTCGCCTGAACACCAAGTATAATAAATATTTTGCAGCGTATGATTATCTACGCCATTAAACACAACTAAAATATTACAGTTGTCTCTGATTACTTTTGGAATTTGTGTATATCTCTGTGTAACATAAATCACGTCTGTATTTTTATGTCTACCTCGTGAAAATATTCTAGCTGGATTTGATTGTTTGTCCAACATAACATCATCATACACTACTAAATTATTAATGAATCCATCCAGATCATCTACAGATGGCGCTTCATCAATATCAGTAATAAAGTCTATGACATTGTCTTCATGCAACGATTTTGCGTTTTCATTAAAATCTTTAAGTACTTCGTAACATCGCTGATCATCTACAGATGGCGCTACTAAATATAATTTATCCCACTTCAGCCATCGCATTATTAGATTAAGCAGTAATTGCGTCTTCCCACTTCCGGATGGGCCTATTATAATCATTCTGATAGAATTCGGAAGCGCTGGATGGTGTTTTACTGGTTCTTGTTTTCGTGTCGCAGAAAAATCAATTATATCCATATAATAAATAATATGAGTCTATATTGTGTTCGATGCAGAGCACCTACCGATACTACTGAATTAACAACAATAACAACAAGAAATAAAAGTCGTGCACTTACAGGCAAGTGTGTGAAATGTGGTACCAAGAAATATAAATTTATTCCAACAAAGACAGGTGGGGGTGATATCGCTGCTTCGTTAGGAAAATTACCAGGAACTCCATGGGCTAAATATCCCGGTGAGAAACATTTACCAGGATATAACTATTGTGGTCCTGGAACTCGTCTCGATATCAGACTCGATGATCAAGATCAACCAAAACCAGGAGAGTATCCAGTAAATAAGATCGATCAAGCGTGTCACGTTCACGATGTCGCGTATAAAAGTAAGGATTTGCAACACCGACATCTTGCGGATGTGAAATTGATTCACGCGTTAAATTCTATACCTAATAAATCTCTCAGAGAAAAATTAGCTAGTTTTCTAGTAAAAACTGCTATGAAAGGTAAACTGGTGCTAGGGGCTGGCAATTAATTATATAACTATCATAATGGAATCTGTTTATTATTCCCCGAGAGGATTTTGGAGAGGTAAGGCAGCTATTAGTAAACTCGCCGAAGCAGCAAAAGTTTCACGTGATGTCGCTGCATCATGGTTAGCACGACAGGCAATATGGCAAATCTTCCTAAGTCCACCTAAAAGAATTCATTACGCGCATTTTGATGTTAGTGTCCCTAATGAAGTTCATCAAGCAGATATTTTGTTTTTACCACACGATACCATTAAAACACGTGGACGAAAATCACGCACATACAAATACGCGTTAACTGTCGTTGACGTTGCGAGCAGATATAAAGAAGCGGAGCCGCTATCAACGAAAACAGCATCCGAAGTTGCATCTGCGTTCGAACGAATTTATCATCGAGGTGGTCTACGATGGCCAAAACTACTACAGGTTGATCCCGGTAAAGAATTTCTTGGAGTAGTATCATCGTTGATGAACAAGCACAACGTTAAAATCAGACGAGGACATACTGAAATTCATCGTGATCAGGCAATCGTTGAACGATTTAATAGAACACTTGCCGAGCGGTTATTCGGATATCAATATGCAAAGGAAATATCTACTGACCTCAAAGATAGATCTCGTGAATGGGTTGCAAGATTACCGAGTGTGATAGCTGCGTTGAATAATGAAATTACTCGTGCAACTTCCATGAAACCTTCTAATGCGATCAAAAAAAATATATACCCCGTAGCTATAACGGACAACGACGTGAATCTTTCTCTCAACCAGTATTAGGTAATGTAACTGTAAGATATTTATATGAACCCGGCGAACTTGAAGGCGGTAAAAAAAGAGCAACCGATCCTATCTGGAGCGTAACTACACATAAAATTTCTAGCGTAGTTAGATCCACTGGTAGACCTCCAATATACAGACTAGATTCTACAGCCCCTCAACGTGGATTTGTACGTGAACAATTGCAAATAATTCCTGAGGATACGCAATTACCACCAAGCTCAATTTTGTAGACGTCCAGAGCCTCGACGTCGATTACACTCAAGACAGGTCAGCATTACATTATCACGTATATGACCGAGATCACTATTAATTCTGTCTACGGTAAATTGTCTTGGATTATTATTCGAATACTGCCATGACATATTACAGTTGCAACTTGCGCAATTATTATTCTGTATTGTTTTAGTTTTATAATAAATTCAACATCAATATCAAAATCACGATTATTTTTTTTGTCAAACTGCTTATAACCAGATAGTTTTTTTCTTATTACGTCATTATTAAAAGTTTGATCATTATTTTCTATAAAATTCATAATAACCCTATGTAGTTGAGATATTCTCCTGACTCGAGATACGGCGAGATAGACTAAATTTGACCATTCGATCCGATCATCTACAATCCAGATTTTAGTATCAGTTATAGTTAATCCCTGTGATGAGTGAATCGTTATAGCGTATCCTAACGTCCACGGTGATTTATTCATACTCAGCGCATTCTCAACGACATTAATATCGACTAAAATAATATCATTCAAGACAAGATTCTGTATCCTTGGTGGAACCAAGGCACCAGGAATTTCAACATCAATATTCTGTCGTCGAGTATCTGAGGGGCGATAGCACAAAGGTACAGGTAGATCTGAAAACTTTTCTTTATGTAACAAAAATAATTTATCTTGTAGTTCATCACGAACTATCTTTCTACTCGCGACTATTAAATCAGCGGGATTCCATAAAGTCCAAAATTCATTCATAAAAGTCTCTGGAATTACTCCTCGCATTATCTCACATTGTACTCTGTCTGGCTGAAGTCTGATTAACTTTTTAAATTCCTTCAGCGGTTCATCGATAGCTCTATGGTCATCATGTATTTCTTCATAATAATTTACGTTATTCTTCAGCCATTCATGTGGAGACTGTCCAACAAAGGGTGGTGGTTGACCATGATCACCGCACATAATCACAGCAGTATTCTTTGTCAATAACCATTCAAGAAATGTTTTTAGTGTTTCTAACGACACCGTGCATATCTCGTCCCATATAATATATTTAGGTATATATTTTTCACCCATCCGCGATGGAGTCCATGTGTCTCCGCACCATCTAAAGAAACTGTGATATGTACATGATTTTACTCCTCGTTGCTTTATTTCTCTAGCAAGTTTGTGCGTCGGTGTTAAAACAATCATATCTGAACTATTATTCATAAATAAATTAATCGCACGAGTTGTTTTACCTGAACCACCACACCCATTAGATAAACGGTCTTATACCTAGATACAGGATCGTACACAGATGGTGCAGATGATTTTGATGTTTGATTATTATTTCTGTAATATGTCTCCGCAATTTCAACATCGGCAGATTCAGAATAACTAAATATATTTTCTTGTTTTATTCTCCATGTCCCCCATTCACCATTACCGAGTTTTAATAAATCTTTATATTTTTTATATACATAAAATGAATCCGTAGCGACTCTGACGGCGTAACGGGGAAATTTATTTATCATCGATAGTAGGTTTATCGAAACATAAGCTAACATCGAAGATCTTAAATGAGTAAATTGTGGTGAGTCGCCATCAAGGTAGCTCACAATGGTACCTAGTTTTGTTCCATCTGATAAATAAGCATTACATCTGTTTATAAACGTATTTTTTTTCCGTTGTATCGGTGATTATAAAATCTAGTTCAGCGTCGTCCATAATCAATCTTGTACAATGTCGTTTATAATCGTATGAACCACCTTGAGTAAATTTACCGATTATCTTTCTACCGAGATCTTTTGCAAATTTCTCATCGTACTCGTTTCTGCATTTATTTATTTTAATAATATGATCTTCATCAATATCAGAGAATTCTTTTCTGGTATCATCGATATTAAATCTATTTGGTTCTGGTAACCAAACTTGCTTCTGTGAATTATACGATATAATCGCTTCAGTTACTCTCAACGATATTAAAAATCCAGCATCAAGCATATATCGCAATAGTACTATTGGAACCCAATATTTTTTCTGAAAAATGTCTTCCAAACCAAGCATAAGTAATCGGATGGAGATTTTCTGCAAATTCGAATAATTCTACATGAGCAAATCCGGTTAAGTCAAAATCTGGTAAATGTCCGTTTATCGCAACCATGGTCATGTCATGTGTAGGATGTCCGAATCTCTTAAAGTATTTAGAACATGCTCCATATCCAAGAAAACTCCCAGGATAACACGCTACCATATCAACCGAGATAACATCACTATGGTTGTATTTGGTGTTCCATAACCCACCGTGACCATATTCTAAACAGCTTTTCTTGACATCTTCAAGGAATTCTGATCGTGTCGTTTTCCATAAATTTTTTTCCTGAGCGAAATGGGCAGCAACCGATGGTACGGTAAAACAGTTATTCAGTAATTGTCCAACTATGACATCATCAGAGGTATATTTCAATGCAAGATGTTCCATTTCTTCATGAAGAAATTCTGTACGATAAATATCACCGTTAGTCCGTACAAACTGATCGTAATGATCATATTCCGAACTCTGAAATAACCAAACAGACACAGGGTCGCTTTTGCTGATATTTTTAATAAAATCAAATATATCACCATCATAAAACTTAACTTTTCTATCTCGTGGAAATATCGTTACAGCATTAGTCCATGCATGTGCATTATGATCAACGATTATTATAGGGTTTCCATTTTTATATATTTTGGTTCGTATAATATCTCTCCGGTTAGTGTTTTTACTGTTATTGGAAATCTTAATAACTTTTCTAGTTCAGCAACATCCTTAATAGATGCACCAGCATCTTTTACCGTTTCTGCCCATTTGTTTATTTTTTTACGTCTTAAATCAGTTAAACCATTACCACGTATTGCATTTGTAAAATGTTCTGTAACTCGTTCAGCTACGCAGTTTATTCTTGATATTTTCATCGGTTTGAGATCCGCAACATTAGGTTTATCATTCAGCGGAAATATTCCATATACAACTGCAGTTGCTGGATAACTTTGTATATAGTAAGGTTTGTCAACACCGGTTAGTATTCCGGGATTAGATTTATTACTCAAAAGAACAATATTACCCCGGACTGCACACGGACTGGATCACGCTTATCACGAATAATCCAAATATCTTCTTCTGTATTTACAATAAATTTTATTAAAATAAAATATTTTTGATTATCAAGGTGATTAATAATTACTTTTCCTCGTTTGTCATTCATCATATTAGTAACATTTTCAACTCTGAATGTTGACCATGCATGAACTGCACCATCGTCACGAAATTCCTTTTTTTTTTTTTTTTTACGTTCGGTTACCATTAATGCCAGATCCTGCATCGAAATACTAAGTTTATATTCTGATAGTCTGTCAAGGTCAAATCTAGCAGGGGAAGGTTCAATAACGGATAATTCCCCCATATTATAATTAGGGCAAGTATATATTTAATTGAACATTAATCTTTTGTATATGATTGAAACACAAAACAAATGTGCTTGGCTCAAAATTGGATATACTTCTACTTGTAACAGATCATGCGTGAATGAATACTGTAGTTATCATATGCAATGTGTCAGAAATGGAAGTACAGGACCAAAACCGTGTATCGTGTGTAGTGCTGGAGTGCGAGGAAAAACTCAATTATGCGCGCAATGCGGTGGTAAAAAGTACAGAGAGTTAAAACGATATTACGATAAAAAAAATAACGCTGACTCTCCTATAAAAACCGAAGAAGATTATTTGGCTAGATTTTCAAAAAACAATGATTTAGACAAATAGTATTATATATAAATGGAACAAAATGAGTTTGTGTCACATCCAATCCTTACTAATTACGAAGCATCTCGAGAAGGTGTGATTAGAAACTGCAGATTAAAAAAAAACCAGTAGGTAGTGTTACCAATACTGGTTATCTTAGATTTACTGTTAATGGCAAGAAAAAAAATTATTTATCTCATATATTTACCTACGAGTGTTTTTTTGGAATAATCAAGGATGGGTATGTGGTTGACCACATCAACGGCGATAAGCTTGATAATTCGATTTCTAATTTATGAGTTACTACACAGAGTCAAAATTGTAAATCCGGAAACACAGGAAGGTGTAAATTATACAGAAAGAGAGCTATTAAATCTATAAATACAGAAACAGACCAAGAAATAACTTTCCCATCAATGAATGCGGCTGCCAAATATTTTGACATAGCACCACAATCGGTACAATACGTGGCAGAAAATACACAAAAATCTTCCTTTTCCAAAAGATTTACACAAAAAATAAATTTTCAATACGTTTAGTCTACCGTATTTTTAATGTTACCAAATGATTACTTGATACCTACTGAAACGTTAATTTTCCCAAGGGTTTTGTTTAGCCATAATTACAGTCACTGACTCTGTCAGGGGTTCACCTTCACCGTCGCTGCTATCAGCGTCATTATCATTTTTTACAGAATCAGATAGCATAATCTTTCTTAATTGCATTACACGATTATCCACAATCTTTTTTCTTTCGTACTCGTGAGACAGTTCGGATTTAATATTTTCGATCGAACGTGCAAGAGGTGCAAATAGCTTTACCTGATTGTCGTTTACCATAGCTAGTGATTCAAGCATGGATTGATAAATTAATTTTATAAATCTGTAGTTTGAAGATAGTGTATATTTATTATCAAATTTTCTCTGTTGCAGTAATTCAAAATCGCACATGTTTTTCTGAGGGTCGAGATTATCAGATATTTTTATTCCGTTATGTTTTAGTGTTTTAATAGCACAGATAATATCATTAATGTTTTCATGGTTCATTATATATATTTATTTTTTATATTTAATATAAAAATAAACAAAAATATACAGCGCGGGGTGACATTCAGTCTACCATTCCATAGTTGTATCAGATAAACCTAATGAGGTTCCGAATCTTTGTTTAGACATTTACCCCCCAAGAGACCCCTAAATATCCGTAACCGAAACTTTAGAGGCTCAGAGGGTTGTCTGTACGTGTAGGTCTTATTTTGTGACCAATCAGATTCTGTTTATTGTTGCCTTACAAGAATTCCTAGATATCCGTAACCGAAACTCTAAGAACTCAAAGGCTGATTGGTCTTTGTGACCTGGAATCTCATTAGGTTTATTTTTAGTTTTGCGATTGTGTCTTTTGGAATGGCCCTTGTGTGGGGTACCCCTTTAGTGAAGTCACAAGGTCACGACCTCATATCACCCCCCGCTGTATATTTTTGATGAGATGATATGATGATGATATGATAATGATGATGATGAAATGCCGTCTTCACGCCAGCACACCAACCCATAACGATCAACCAATGGGTGATTCACAAAAGTGAATCCACCACGTGTTGACGTAGTGGATTGGTGTACTCTGAAGACGGGGGTGGCTGGAGCCCCCAATAAATTATAAATTTTGGCATAAAATCGCCCCCCGCAGACAATTTGTCCTTCTTGGGTTTCGAACCATGACCCTCCGGATGAGAGTTTCTACGCGCTATCAACTGAGCTATCGGACCTTGTTATAAATACATATTGAAAAAGTTAGTATGTGTTTACCAATGTGTCAGTCATATCGTTATTCCTAAAAACTACAATATTCTTAACAAAAACCATATTTTTCTGTCTAAAATGAGATTTTATATTTCTAGTTTCCAAAATATATATAATTCTGTATAACACTGAGTCTATGCGTGGGCCGTAACAGCGGATATTGATTTAGTTATATAGCGGTTCTTAAAATAACTTTACGCACAGATGTTATGGAATAATCAATATGCAGCCACAGCTTTCTAGATTTCATTGTGCACGGATTTTATGTAAACAAAAGAATAAATATCCGGATATTTTTTTTTGTTATAAAAACGCATTATGATAACGCTCTATGAGCGTACATACAGGTTTATATTCAGTTCTTTGTTCCTCGTGTCCAGAATTCTATTATTTTGGTCTGTAAGTTTAAAGTGTATTCTTCATAATAATGGATTATGAACTCGCAGGTAAACGGGGTTAATTGGTTCTGACACAATTAACGAACCAGGAGGGACCAACGGACTAAAACTGAATAATATATACCCTTGCTCCGCAGTGCCACTGCGGTGGCTAGATTTAGAAAGATCTACCTGATAGCTACCTTCAATAACATCACATACTAGATTGACTGCAATTGTTGTTGTTATGTTTACAATGTCCGGCGATATATGTCTACCGGCACCAAAGGGATTGTTATTGTGTTTTAGTATAGCCGGTGGTGGTCTATTTGTTTCCACGATTCAATTACTCCCGGATAATATTCTTCAATAAGATCATTTAATGATTTCTTCATTTCAGCGATATTTAAATCTGGTATAACAAATGTTTGTAAATCTTTTTCTGTTATTTTATAATGATTAAGAAATAATTGCATTAATGTTGGACTTGTGTAAATACTATCGATTTTAGTCGTAGTGTTTATAATACTTCGATTGACGATGTATAAATCGAATAAGATCCCATTCAAGTGTTTTATTGACTCGATTATTTGCTGCTTTACACTTTCATTATAATGTTGTGATAATGAAATAAGTAAATTTCTTAAATCATTAAACGTTTTATCGTATTCAGGTTTAAGAGTATTTAAAAAATCCTTAAAAAATTTTTCATCAATAATATCTCGTTGCCTCCCTTCTGGCGTAATGATAACATTAAATACTGATCTAGTCATCTTGGGAATTCTTTTACCGTCAAAATCGATAAAGTAGTATATATTATTGTTTGAATCAGATTCAAATAATATATATCTCCATGGATATTTTCCTCGATATTCTGGATTTTTAATGAATTTTTCTTCACTCGTTTTAAACTCATTTTTAGTTGGTTCTGAAACTCCATTATAAACAGATGCGACTTCAGGCCATCCTAACACTGATCTAATCGAACTCTGATAAATATCTACGAGGTAATCAGGAGAATTTATTTCAATCGCCGCTGATAGTGTTGGTTCATGAACAGTTATTGCTATTTTAGATTCTTTCCCTGTGATAGATTTAATTCTGCGTTGGAATTCATCATTAATCTGTTCTATTTGATAACTGCCCGTTGAAATTCCAACAACCTGCCAGTCAGGTGTTCCATCTGGTTTATTTTTATTCGCAAATACCAGTGAATTATTCGGTTGTTGTCCACCAAACGGTTTTGATCTAATATTAGGCCAACTATAATAAACTCGTAATTGCGCTACTGCTATTTCCTTTGCTGGAATTGCAGTCGGAAAATTAACGCTAAATTCAGGATTGGTTGAACTTAATGATATCATAATAGTTTTTGACCGCGTTTATTAGCTACGATCTGCTGAAGTAATTGCGACTCTGGCATTATTATTATCGTTATTATTTAATTCTCCATCTTTCCGTTATTATCACTAGAGAACGCATCGCGTTCCACTATGAATGCTTCATCGTAGGTTTTCATTATCGTTACGAACTCCTCATCGGATATTTTACCATCACTGAGATACGCTGAAATATACGAGCATAATTTAGTGTATGCGGCTGTTGCTGTGTGCAATTTCATTATATACTCGTTTAGTTTATCATTCGTACACGTAGATATTTTTTTAGAGATAATACTGAAAATACCTGCGCATGTTGTTGCCGTTGAAACTATAATTGTTACAACTGCAGGCGCTGTCATCGTTATTGTTGATAGTAATAATCCAGTTCCAGCAATAACAGCAGAAACCGAGTATACCATTATATCAATAACAACCATACGACGACGATATTTTTTTTACCTTTATCGTGTAATCGTCGATGATATTTTTTAGTTTAGTTTGACACTCACATACTTGAGTGTATCTGTGACGTTGAACGTCGATAAATGATTCTTGATTCATTATACTTATCTAGGTAATTAATTGAGGAGTTTCGGCTACAAACTCAATACACCACCAATAATCTGCTGTGGTTAACTTTTTATCATTCGCTATTAGCATAAACGTTTCCTCGACATCTTTGTTTAACACTATAGACACAGTTCCAGAAAAACTATCGGTTGAATGACGTCATGTAAATGTGGTAAATATAGTAAATTTTTCAGCACAAAATATAGATAATCTGTATACACCAGTAACCTCTGCAGTGTGTTTAAGGGTGTTATTTTCCGGTGTCCATGTTGCTTTTCCTGATGCGACTGTGTACACGATATTAATGATCTGCTTGTGAGGAATTTTAACGAGATTAGTTTTTTGAATAATGTTAGGAATACCATTAATGATATCATTGAGTCTTGCATTAATGTCAGCGAGATTAATAATAACAGTTGGTGGAGTTCCAAAAAAGTCATTAATAGATCTGTTTACATTTCTACGAAAATTTAGAAATGTTTGTATGTGATTATTATATTCAGTTCTAAATGCGGCAATTCCATCATTGATAGTCGTTAACGAAGTCGTTATTGGAATTTCCCTATCGTCGACGTATTTCTTCGTTGCAGCGTCGAAATCTGTTTCTGGTGTTCTGAGATTATTAATACCATTACTATTCATGTTGAGAAATGCACGCATTATACCGCCGCGCACTGACACGTATTTGGATTCTTGATCATCGACGTATTTTTGTTGCTGCGTCTGTATCTGCGATTGGATCTCCAAGATACGTAATTTTTCTTCCTGACATAATAACATCACCGGTAAATACATCACCAGTTTTCTTAACATAATCGTTAACCGACTTACCGGAATCCTGTATTTTACCCTGATCAGTGAAAGTAACGACATTATTAACAACCGCGTTGGGAATTCGTACAAGAACATCTAGTAGTTGTATATTACTCGTTTTTAATCGTCCTTGTTTGTCCTGAAAAACGACGACTTCATTTTGATCCACACTTGTTATATTTAATAAATCATCGATTTCATTTCTGAGCTGATCAATGGTTGCATATTTAGATAAATCGACCTTCTGAGCTCTACCTGAGGATCTTCCATAAATATCTACCATTATATTTACTGATATCAGTTTAAGTATTATGACGTAGCGTAGTGAACGCGTGTACGACTTTATGAGGCGGTGCTGTTGATTTTGATACAGCATCAAGCATAGCGAGGGTTTCACGGCCGCATATTGGAGGATCAGTTATTTTTTGTGTTGGTAGCGTTGAATACCAGATTGGAGCAGTATTATTGCTAACGTAATAAAGAAATTCTTTTGGTGGTGCTAATCCATACGAATCGAAATAAATAATTCCACGTGGATCAATTGCATATGCGACCCAGTGCGTGCCTGGGCCAGAATTTTTATCGAGATTAATAATACCGTTTTCATGTTGCATTGCAACGGTAGGTAATTGATCGCGCATAAAAACACCTCTAAAATTTTTTATTTTTAATTGCTTAGCAGCATTAAGTAAATCAAAATTGGACATAGGTGTTATTAGTAAACTGTCCCTGGTAATCTTAGGCCTTTTCCGTACCATGAAGGAGGGGTTCCTGGTAATCTTAAACCTCTTCCCTTTTTTTTAATTCCTTGTCCAGTTGCTTTCTTTAACGCCATTCCAGCAGCTGTTCCAACAGCACCTAGCGCAGCTGCCTTTGCAACAGCTGGGGCTGCAGCGGCTATTAATGCTGTTATTGCTGCGAGAAGTGGAAATATACCACCCGTTTTAGCGATGTCTTTAATAACCGCTGCGGAAAGATCAAGTCGTACACCAGTCTTTAATCGCTTGGCTTTATTAAAGTGATTATACTGACGTTCAGTCAGCGATAGCTTATTCGGACCACCCGCGATTTGTTCTTTCTTTAATGATATTTTTACCGCACGATTATTTTTTGATGATGATTGTAGCTTTTTAATCTGACCAGGAGTCAGACTCACATTAACGTGATGATATGACATTATTAATATTATGAACGATCTAATTACATATTTTCTACTGGAGCATCAATAACTCTCATTCGTCCACCAACACCTTCGAGTAACATCGATTTATCGCTGAGTATAACTGCAATTGCTCTGTAATTTGCAATAACTCCTCGAATCACACGAGCTCGAAAATGAATATCTACAACAGATTGTCTGGTTAAATCTAAATGTTCTAGTGAAAAGTAATAAATCGGATACAGCGTTGTAAAATCTAGCTGCGATATTTGTAAGCCAGTATCAATATTTTGATCACGTCCCATGAACGACATTAATCGATGATATGCACGTGCTACATGATTATTTTCAAAATTCAGTAATATATCCTCGGATGGTTCTTGATGTCCATTAATCCTTAATGAAACCTCAGAAACGCCGAGTTTATCAAATATCATATTACTTTGTGTTTGATTATTTACTCGTGCAGTATTTTGAAGCGCAATAAATATATGTCGCGGTGCAGAAACGCCTTGCTGAGAAGCTATTTGCCATGTGAATAAACCATTAATATTACTCTGGATAGCATCTGTGGTCATCGTTAACCATGATAATGTTGATTTACCACCTTGACTTATAAAAGATAGTAACCGATCTTCTTCAGATATTGTTGGAGTCATCACTGGCATCCACAGGGAAAGTTTGGTCAGTATTACTTTACCATGAAGTGCCGCAGTTGCAGCCTCTATAGCAACAGGATTAGCGCCCTCTCCCTCAACGTGCCACATTGCATCATTATCATCGCCTTTTCGTACAAGTACAACCGTATGTTTGGCTCCAAGAATAACTTTTCTAACATTTCTACAGAATCCAAAGATGTGTGACAGTGGAATCACACAAGAAAATGACTTTCTATTACCCTTTAACATTGCTCGACGTGCTGTAAATCCTAAGTTGAAATTTGGATTAATACTGTGCAATAAAGGAAATGCAGCAGCAGGCCGGGCTATCATTCCAGCTGGTTGTGGATCGACTGCAGTATTCTGTGGTGTTTGTACTAAATTGTGTTGCCTACTGTCAGGGTGGTCAGAAGTATCTTTTGAGAACATCATTGATGGACCAGCTGATCTTGAGTAATCGTCGCTGTATCTCGCAAGACCAAGTATTGTTGTAGCAATATCAACGTCTTTCTGAATCGATTCAATATTTTTTCCGTCAATCATGTACGTAGCGCTGTCGAATAACGCCATAATACCATTATTAACAAAACCAGTTCTAACCTCAGCGGCGTATTCAGTATTATCTGTCTTTATAATTTCACCTTCGACTTCAATAAATGCTTCAGCGGGTAAGAAATATCTACTTGTATCCTGAACCTGTAGTTCGATTCGTCCACGCTGATCTGGAATTCGTGCGTCGTAAGAATAATACTGATAATCGCGCACAGACTCATCCTTGATAACTGGTGCGTCTATGTCAAACGCGGTGTTAGAAATGCGCTTGAACATCTTTATTATTATCGTCTTCGTCTAACTCGAAGACCACTTCCTGCTATCAGACTAGCGGTTATATTTTTTCCTTTTCCGACATCGGGATATCAGCTAACTCCGCTAGTTTTTGATTAGCTGCTTGATTTATTATTTTACTTACACTTGCGGGCATCACTTCGGTGCTAGGTAATTTCACAGGTCGTACCGGTCTGCGTATTAATCGTGATAGTCTATCTTTAATTGCTGAGAATGCTTTGCTAGCGAGATTACCAACAGCGCCTATACCTTTTTCACGAACAACATCAATAGCTTTCATTCCTAGTTGCTTTGCAATCGGTATTGCTTTTGGGGCTATTCTCGTAAACAGACCCTGAACAACATCACCTAGTCCATCTCCGTAGGTTGCTCTGTATATCGGTAATCGAGAGTTTATTACCCTGACCATGGTAGGTCCACGTTGAGTACCATGCACACGATCATTTTATTATTAATTGTTTTTATCACTAATTGTATCTAATCACTGTAATAATCGTCGGCGATTTCATTAATAAGAGACCGATATACATTAATATCCATGATGCCACCACTAAATAATCGTTTACAAATATCAGCTACTTCATTAATGATTTCTGGGGAATTATTACCAGCTCGTTTTCCTCCGATGAGGATTTCTAGTCGATCGACATCAGCAAGAACGTTATTGGGGCAAGTAATAAGACCACTTCCTAGACCACTTCCAGTTGCGCCAGGGGCGTCTTGAAATACTTCTTTTTCCTCTTCTCTTGGTTGTTGTGATAATGGTAATCTGATTTGTGGTGATGGTAGTAATTCTGAGTAATCACGAAGTGATTGCTCAAATGGTTTTGGTGTTTTTTGTTGTATTAGTTTTTTTGTTTGTTGTTTCATATCTCGTACTTTTCGTTCTATTTTAGAAATCGGTGTTAATATCGGTGATAATTCAAATTGTTGTGGTGGTGGTAATTCAAATTGTGGTGGTGGTAATTCAAATTGTGGTTGTGGTAATTCAAATTGTGGTGGTTGTGATAATCGTTTGCCTTGTTTAGTCTCTTTTATATATCTATATACGACCTTATCAAATTCATTAAATTTTTCAATATCTTCATTAGATCTGATTTCTGGAGTACCAGTAGCGACGCGATATACATCTCTGATCCAATTGGTAGAGCTTAGAGATTTAACATATTCTGGTTTTACATATTTTTTTCTTTCATAATATCCAAACGCGGCAATATCAAATAATTTGGTTGGGTCCCTGATAGCAGCAATACCTTCAGGCGTAAATTTATCTATTATATTAGTTCTTGGTCTTTTAGGCGCTGGTTGTGGTGCTTGTGGTTGTGGTGGTGGTTGAGCTGCTTGAATACGGCCAGCAATATCAGCAGGCAATGTTGCAAGAGCTCTTTGTGTTGCCTCAGTTGCTGTAACAATTTTCTTTGTTGGTTCGACAATCGGTTTAAATAATTTTTCTGTACCCTCTGTAAATTCCACCTGAGACTCCTGACGCGATTGTAGTTGTTGCTTAACAGAATCACGAACGGGTAGATATTTTTAATTGCCTCTAGTCGCTCTCGAGCTAATTTAGCTGAGTGTGGTTCTCCAATACTCATTATTGATAATATCTATATGGCTGTTTAATT
>JAECUM010042343.1:0-2500 GCA_016617855.1 Megalonaias nervosa
GGAACCGATAGAATTACAAAAAGGTCTCGAATATAAACATTAAAAACCACCCTTAAGCAGTCACCTCTGGATAATTATTGCTACAAATTCTAATATAGTAAGTAAAATGATTGGTAATTAGTTGTACACCATATCTCTCCATAATAAAATTACATATGCAGCATGCAGGATTTTTTCATTTTACCCTAGCCAAGGGTCATGTCACCTTGACCCTGGGCATATGTAGCTGGACTACGCAGTGTTTTCCACGAGCACCCTCCTGCGTTTGAAAGAGTTACTGCCGATAGGCAGCAAAATCTACTGACTAGCTGGAGTTAGATATTCAATCAGTCAAAGCTACCCCGGCTATTTCTGCGAGACTAAATTAATCATCGGATGTAAGTCGCCGCTGAAATTTACAGAAAAATTATATATTTTTGCGTACATTTCTCCGCAGACAGAAACCCTAATCTGTTAAGTTTATCTTGGCCATTTCTGCGATTGAAATGACTGCAGGATTAACCGGGATGTGGCGAATGAAAAAAATGTTCAAATAGTCGTAGCTTCTCGGTCAGTTCCTGTGTCGTAAATAGCGAAAGTGGTCCGAATAGGAACTCTCGACGCACATGCGAGGTATGATCTGTAGGAATGACCCCCAAGTAACGAAGGATTTTCAGTATGGCGTGTTCCGTAACGTCCACATGCCTTGATTCAAAATGAAACTGTGTGAACAGTTTAAACTGGGGAAATTTACTTGCGATTAGTATCGTGGTCTACTGAGGCCTCTATGACTGTTCGCAAATCTCCTACTAGTTAATGAAACGAGCAATCTGAATGGATCCTTGTTTTTTTTAATGTATACAATCTGATTGCGGAGTGATAAATATGTTTCGGGTTTCTTACGTATTCCAGAAGTCGATATGGGAAGATGATCAACAGCCTTTGGTTAGCGAAAGAGCAGGAAAAAGTATGATGACAATGTCTTTGAAGACAGGTAGCTCATGAATTCCTGTTAAATCACCATATTCAAAAAGTTCAATCCAATTAGAAAAAAGAATTCACCGGAATGTAACAAAATGTTTAGCAGCCATATGTTTTTAAACAGGAAGCACATTCCTCTTTTACATGTAGAGTTGTCATAGGGGTGTAAATCTTGCTGGAATAAATTATCAATAAGGAATTCATAATAATAAAAAATCAATTTAGCGGAATAGTCTCATTCCGTCCGCAAGAATAGGAGCGTACAGACTGGTCTCGGTACGTTATAAACATGCGACGTATTTCATTTTGAGAGCGTTGTTGAAAGAAATATTAATCGATATTGTATTTCAATTATATATTAAAAAAAGCAATAGATCTTGGAGATTATTAATAGTGAATAACATCCGAAGGTAATGGCTGTGATTATGTGTGGTTTTGGTACCAACGTATTCAAACTCTTAGGAGTATAGTTATTAAGTACCTTCTTTATACGTGTGGAGCAAAGACCTTCCTAAGCTAGCGGGCCTTAACTTGCGATTAATTCCCAAATCATCAGCTATATAAAAAAATAGTCACAAATAAGCAAGAGAGACAGACAAGAAAACAATAGTGGATTAATGACGAAAAGGCTCTGTCGTACTTAAGTTACAATAAAACTGGTTAATTAATGGTATTTTTATTTCCATTCATCATCTTGAAATGATATAATTGCAGATAACATGAAACATATATACCTCCTATAATTAAACTTCAATCCAAAAAGAGCAATATTACTAAAATATATATTATCGAAAATTAAATAAAATGAACAACTATTTTTATGAAGAATAAGGATTTCAAGTTAACATTTAAAGAACGTGACCCATTATGTGTATGTGGAGTAGAAACAGAAGGTCATGAACTCGATTCTTAATATATATTTTCCAAAATCGAAACTAGTCACTAAGAACAAGCTGTTTCTTGACTTTTCAGTTAAAATGTAAGATTGATAAAGTATACCATACAAACATTTTTCAAAAGAGTCAGGTCACAACCACGTGCTTTTGAATTATGTTTCCTGTTCTATTATAACGCTGGCAATAAGTACTAAATTATTATATGTGAACGGATTGTTAGAAGGGATAATAGGGGAGTGTGGTGTTGCTGACTCGATGTCTCGCCTTTGAACCTAATTTCTCAAATACTGTTCCAGTATACCGTTTAAAATGAAATGAACAAAATCTCCCCCTTTTTCCCGTGTATTGCTTTCTATGAACGCGGTGAGAATAAAATGTATGCAGTGGTTTCCTGTTTCATTCAAGTTCTTTACACCGAGACATAGACAATAAAAACTTCACAATAAAAATCCTGCAGCAGAAATTCCTCAAACGGTGTTCTGAAATTAGTCTCTGCAAATGTATTAAAGTTGATCCTGCAAACTGTTCGATTTGCTTAATGATGAAAATATTGGTAGAGAGTACTAAATCACCGCTGTAAGACGTGTTCCGGTCTGCTAGTGAAAGATAAATTGGACTACACAATCACAATTGGAAGTTGATTC
>JAECUM010042343.1:5000-22500 GCA_016617855.1 Megalonaias nervosa
CAATCCATGTTAAAGCTGTCCCGCAGAATTCAATGTTAGGAGGACCCGCAGTAAGGATTTATACCTCCTCTAAATAACCACATGGAACGATAAAAATCAAACTTATTCAACGTCTCCTTGAAAATAGAAGTCTCGTACGAACTTTAGTTGAAAACCAACAAACCTCGGTATAGTAACTGCAAAACCAAATTCTTCACAAGAAGGACAGAAAATAGGGGTGCCGATGTATAACTGTAAATGAAGTCGTAAAACCCTGGAAATTAAACTCATTTAGGGTCTCATCAAAATTAAACCCCAACAAAATGTTATTGAAATCTTAAAAACCTAAGAAAGAATAAAATGCGGTCGAAACCAGTCATGGAAGTGCCTTAATGGGGGTGCGGGACAAATTTATATAAATGTAATCGTGGAATGATTGAAACTGAATTCAATGCATTGTGAATATAACAAAACATACCGAAATTACTTGAAATACAGGAAACTTTGTGCTATTTATATCTATAGTTTATGCTTAATTTTTTTTCTATGATTATATATTGTAGTGGTCATATTGTAACGTCTTCAATAGCTAAATCTTATATATTATTGTATATTACAGTTTACGATAATTATTACTTATAGGCAAACATGCTTATCTGGATCTTAGCTCAGGAGACTGGTTTTGCCCTTGAACGTAAAACCCGTGCTCTACGTGATCGTTATCAGTAGTTTGTCAAAATTCAAGCAAACAAACCTGACCTTGTTTACGAATGACAGAGTATTTTCAGAAAATTGATTATTGTGACATAGGTGAGGAGGGGAGGTATATAAAGTTGTTTACATCAGAATTATTAATAATTTAACATCTGTAGTTGTGTTCAGTTATATATTTAGAGGATTTATTTCATTTAAGTTATTCATAGGAATTTTACAGTGATATCAACATTAGGATAAAAACATTTTGGAATTACTGTGAATTTATTCAAGGACATTCTGGGTTATATCATTGTGATTCATCAAGACTGTTGGCACATTAGCACATTCGAGGCTACTTGCACATCAATATTGATATATTGCACTCGCAACACCACTGGAATTAGTTCGGAATACTTTTGATTGTGATAAAACATTTAGGACTATTTGTGATTTAATTCACAACACTGAAAGATCCTTTTAAATTCGTATCTGTTTCTAAGACTACATTTTATGAATTTTACAAAACTTGATGGTTTTAGGTTTTTTCCGTTACTTAGTATAAGACCGAAGATTCGTGACAGAACATTGAGGGTACTCGTACAGAATAAGAAATTCTGAAAATTATTTAGGAGAAATAAACATTGCCTTTCAAAATTATATTTACTTTTGTTTCGGAATTTTCTTAGTCCCTTGTACTTTAATTTCATATATTTGAGAAATCATTAGTGAAATCAACAAGCTTTCATAATGTCATCTAGAGTGGAGAACTTTGTTTTGAATCGTACCCAGGAAGCGTTAGAGTCTATGAAAAAGACCAATTGCTTCAGCTTCCCAGACAATGTCATCTTTGAGAACCAAGATATCAAAAAATACTTTGGTCCTATATTTGGTGGAAAAGATGGGTTTTTATATAGAAGTATTGGATTGGTACTGTTATATCTGTTTCAGACAGGACATTAAAAGAATGCAGTTTTAAGAAACAGATGGAATTAATAGCAGTTTTAAAAACATGATGGAATTAAGAAAGCTTAAGATTCAGAAGCAAATTATGCAAAAACAGGGAGAGAGATAAATCCAAAACCAGAGAGAATAAAGCGAAATCGAGAAAGAGAGAGAGAGAGAGAGAGAGAGAGAGAGAGAGATGCAAATTCAAATCCATGGGCAAAGAGAAAAAAAAGAAATGGAAATGCAGTTTAGATTCAAAGAATTAGAAGTGGCAGGCTCTAAGCACCCTTCTCTTTAAAACACATGTTCACGTTTTGATGCAACCAGAAATATTCGGTTAGTACTCACATGTAAGAAACTGGCTGAAAATTTACAAAGGCCAAGAGAGCATTGGACTTTATTATTAGAAAGTGTGCAAAGCTCGTGCAATATGCACCTCACTTTTGGTGATAATTATGATGTGGGTAAGGAATGTATCTTAAAGTGTTATGAGCTGGTACCTGAGGCATATCAACTAAGGTTCAGGACTGTAGAAAGAAACTGGACGGATCCATGTCGAATTTGCGAGGGAACAACAGTTTAATAGGTGATGTTCAGCCAAGAAGGTTGGTCAAGATTACGATAACGTCAGAGAAGCTCATATTGACAGAAGAGTTGAAGAAGTGCGTCCATAATGACATCAATACCCACATTGATGAGCAAAAGGTAGAAACTTTGGAAAACGCTGCTCTTACAGCTGATGACTATTCTTGGACTCACAAAATTTATTTTGTCAATAAATTTACCTCTCAGCGCTGTTTTGGTTTAAAATCATCTCAGAATAATACGAGTACTTCCATATCTCAAATTTGGAACAACCATTAGGATTCAAACTTGTGATACTTACCTCTTCCTACGTGCACTTGCTATTAAATGAAAGACAGGCTATTTATGATTGCTACAAGTTGCAAAATAAGCAATGGAATAAAGATATAGCTAATCTGTATGGTCACAGTCATTTATTCAAAACAATACATGTGTTGGGTAGAACAAACCCCAGTCTAACTTTATTATGAAGATATATGCAACATTCATTTGGAAAGGCTCTAAGTTATTTATTGTTGATTCTGCCAAGCCTTTCGCTATTACAGTAGTAAGGGACACATGAGCTTCTCAGAATCTATTATTATCAGGAAAGTTGCCTTTATCTGAGAGGTCTTGTTCTAGTGAAGTGTTCTTTTTCATGTAGTCGATTGTGGCTTTGATATGGTTCTTCTCCATTGTGTCAACCTGTCATCAGACTTTTGTCAGGACCCGTGACAGTTTGAACAGTGAATTTATTTTACCCATTACGGATATTCATTTATTACTTGGCAGTGGCCTAGCTGTAGATAAGGTTTTGGTTAATTCACTTGTGACTGACAAGTCTTGTTTGGGTCAAGACGTTGGTCCTGTTCAGATTGAAATCCTTCATTTATACCCTGCCTGTGCAGTTGGTAGAGATATAGCAAAAACATCTCTTGAGAGGGATGTTGATCAGGAAGTTATGTTCTTAGCTGACACATTTATTGCTAAGAATTTAGATTAGGTCGATTTTACTCCTGCCATTAACCATTCAAGGGGCAATGATCACAGAGATCCACCTTTTTTCACTCAAATATGAACTTCATCAAAGCATACAATAACAATAACCCATTGTCGAACAGGAATAAGACCCTGAAACATCCTGTCTCTTTCAGAGGGCTATTAACGAAACTGATGCCACAAACGTACGGATTTGATATATTGTGAATAACATGGTCCTTATGAAATAATGAAGACCACCCGAGGTAGCCGCCGGTGACGAGTGTTCAGTGAGCTGTCAAATTGTTGTTATTTTGTCATATCGACGGGAAATTCTTAGTCTAACCTATGAACCTCTCCTGGCAGGTCATTTAGGACTCAGTAAGATTAATCATAAGATATTCAATCATTGCTATTGGCCGAGAATTAAAAATAATTTTTCTAAATAGTATATATCTTGTCGCACTTATCAAATAGTGCGAAAACCCAATCAGAAGTTATCTAAGGCTCATCTGCAACTTTTGCCAGCATTTGACAAACCATTCAGCAGAATAATGGTAGATTGGTTAAGTCCGTTACCTATTACCAATACTGGTTGACTATAATAATGTGCCAACAAGTTTTCCAGATGCGATTCCACTGAGGAATAGTAAAACTAAAAACCATAGTAAAAGCTTTGACAAGTTATTTTTGCACTTTTTGACCTTCTCAAATCTGTCCAATCTGATCCATGGATCAAATGTCAGATTTGGAATTTTCCAGGACGTTATGCATGAAGTAAGCATCCAACAGTTTAAAATTTCTGCCTATCACCCCTAAAGTCAAAGGGATTTGAAACTATTACATCAGACGTTGCTTTGATACAGGAAAACAATGGGACGAGGGTGTTCATGTACTGCTGCTTGCAATTGCAGAATCAATTCAAGAATCATTAGGTTTTAGTCCTTTGGAATTAATTTCTGGCCACACTGTCCGTCGACCACTGACGTTATTAAAATAGAGACTTCTTACAAATGAAGGTTTCAAGATTAATATGCTTCACTATATATTTGATTTCAAACATGAGTTGTCTGCTTGTGAATTAGCAAGAAATAATCTTTGTTAAACTTAGCTATGACAGAAACAAAAAACAAAGGCGTGTTCAGCCTAGTGACAAGGTTGTCGCACTCTTGAGGCTAAGTATTATGGTCTTTATACAATTGAAAAGAAAATAAGTTACTTAAAGTATATTATTCACACCCAGGGATAAGGAAACAGAAACAAATTTTCAGATAAATATGTTTAAGGACTGTGTTGATAAAGATGGCACTGTTAGTCAGTCAATCCGTTTAGTTGTACCTATCCAAAACAATGAGACTATGGCATGCACTCGACCTGTAGTGACGCTGGTAATGGCATAGACCTTTGAAAGACCTACTTTTTACTTTTACCCAACATCAGTTCCCACCAAAATAGCAATGTACAGCCATACAAAACTACAGATGGACAGAGAACAGGAAATAGAACTTAGAAGCAGACATAGAAATGTATATTTACCCGTGGCAGCTGATGACATGAAGGTCAGTGTCACAATCACAATCAACACACCGAATTCGACACTACGTGTTACCATGATCTGGATGCGTTTCTTCCTTGTTTTCCTCTCTATACTCTTTTTATGAGTATTCGCTGTCCACTTTGTACAGGTGTTCGAGAAATCCAAAAACTTCACTTAGTATGCTAATAGAGACCCGTTATTGGGCTTCCTCTCTCTGTATCAAGACTCGTTATTTCCGACTTCCACGTAGTAAACTTGCTACTTCAGTCTTATACCTCTCCAATGACTTCTTAGATAATGCGGTTACTCTTGGCTCCTTACTTAAGTCTTCAAATTTTCTTATCGTTTAGTAATACAATTTTACGACTTGAGTGATAATTTTGTAAGGACTTTGTTCTTTCCTTACTACTGATTAGGTTAAGAACCTGGTTTTTTCAAGATCTGAAAAGGAATGTACAACTGTGGCTTTTAAAATATGTTGTAGTAATTGGTCGACGTCTACTGTCAGATAAAGTCAACAAGTGGTAGATGGGTCTTATATAACAAGCTTCTTGTAAACAGGTGTGTTATGGGCCTCTGTAGGTTCTCTATAATAAATCATTCCAAGTCAACATGCAAAGGTGCCAGCCATAACCCGTAGGCTTTTAACGTAAACTGTATCCGGAGTTCACAAACGTGATGAATGACATTTCTGTCTCTGTCGTGGTCTCCGACAGGTAGGATGGGGATTTGCTTAGCAAAGGTGACCAATAACTTAAGGTTACCTGACGTCATACTTACGGTATTGCTTCACCGACGTATCAAAAAAGGACGAAAATAAAAAGAAATCATCAAATTGTTTTTTTATCAGCAGGTATAAATTGTAGGGCTTTGTTGCTTATATGTATTATAATAGCCATTCAATGCATGGATATTAATGCAGTGTATAAGGTACAAATCTTAGCTTACTATAATTTTCATTTATATTTTTTTTAACAACCCTTGTCAGACGTGTCATTTCATTAATTTAAAGCTTTACATTATGAAAAGGAAATTACTGTAGTTTACCTAAGAAAATCCCCTTCTAATAAACGTCTATATTTTTCCACAAAATATACATTCCTTTGATACTGAGGCGTATAGATCCGTATATATCCATTATGATATGTCCAAAAAAATTAAACAGTACATGAGTAATCCAACGACTTTTAGAAAAATCAAAACAACTTCACCTAGTTTTAAGTCAAAAAGTGATGTACGGTATTTTAAAAAAAAAAAAAAATCAAGTAAGGCGGGATTTTTAGGACGATACTAATGCTAATAGTACTCAAATAAAGGACCCTCCCATTTGGAAATTGCACCTACTACGGTATCATCCTTTTTGATACTTTAACTGATATAATATCGTTGATACTTACATATAATATTTATCTGTACTATTAGTACTATATAATTCTATACAATATTTTTCTTCACTGAGAGAGAGAGAGAGAGAGAGAGAGAGAGAGAGAGAGAGAGATTTTCAGATTATATCCGTTGATCAGGCTTGGAGTGACATTATATACTACAAATATGTACATTATAACGTACAGATGCTATGAAAACGACCATTATATTGGAACACATTTCTTTGTTACTGACGGAATAATGGCTCCCACTGTTCCCAAAGCAATATAAATATTTCTTTCTTTTCACATTTGATTGCAATATATTTTTCAAACTATAGTGCTCTTTAAGAAAACATTCAACGCGTCTCATACAGGCAAATCCGTTTCTCTCTCTCTCTCTCTCTCTCTCTCTCTCTCTCTCTCTCTCTCTCTCTCTCTCTCTCTGTGTAATATTTGACTAGACAAAAGCAAAATTACAAAGACTGCTCATACATTCCATCTAAACTTGTATGCCGTAATATTACACTTTTCGCACTCTATCAAATTCTCACTAAATATATTTAGTTTTCTTCTCCTATTTCTAGGCAGGCATAGTACCAAATAAATGGAATATCTGGAGGGGGCTTCAGACATCTTAAGGAAGAAATGGACGTTTTGTAATAGGCTTCAGACTACATGATGAAACTTGGAATGGGGATGTTGTCTTCATAGGCTAGGATTCTGATTTTACTTTTATTACTGGACTAATTAATGCTAAATTGATACCACATAAATTGCTTACATTATGGAGCTGGACATTTTCAAAGTTTAACCATATAACCACTATGATAATTCAGAAGACGGATTGAAACAATGGATCCCAAATATTTTACGTATTCTTTTTTCCCCAAAAAGTAAAGTTTGAGTATTCCATTCGTTACAGTGTGTTATATGTAGCTAATCAGTTAGTACATGTGTAACTTAATTACTGACATAATTAGTTATATAGTTAGCTAATTGGTTCATTACAGGTCGTTACTTAATGAGATATTTAGCTGGCAGCTGGCGTTTCCCTGTCGTTTCTCCCTCTTTCTTGTTTGTTAATAGTTTTACTTTGTTTATTCAGATGTTCCTTTGCTTAAATATGTCAGTTATTTATTGCTTCTTTCTTACACTTTTATTTTTACAGTATGGCAGTAAAACAGTCATGTGTTTGAAATTTGACATATTCATGTAGCTACATGTAAGTACATATTGATGATAGTATGTATTTATGTATTATCGTCTAAAGGCATCTCAGCACAGTATTGGCAATATGGTCCCAACTGAGGGAAAGTTCGAACGATGTAAAATTTTTAATCATTCTAAATTGTAGCAAGATAAACCATTCCATTCCAAATAAATGTAAACACAAAGTACACAAAGATAAATATAAAACCAAACTATGTTACATATCCGTAAAATGTAAATCAGATAAAAGATGACACGAGTACAATCCTTAAATCATGGTCACACTTTCGTAAATAAGCCTCATTACGTCAAATAATCCAAGATTATCCTAAATATATACCATCATACAGTTTTATTCATCCAGTTCACATAATACTTCTGTTTCACAAAGTGGTATTCGACAAACTGTGTTGTATAGTCAGTGGACGATGGCATGGTATGCACTCCAGTCGAGGTTCACCCCTAAGGATGTATGCGTCGGTTAAATATTTACGTCCAATACCAGATCGGCACAATACTAAAAACATAATTGCAAACATGTGCATGTTCACTTAACTTTACATTATGACCATGGTTCACTTGAAATTAATGATATGAATCTTATTCAATATTAAACACACCTATTATCTATTGTAGCTTTACTGTGTATATGCCACATATCTTAGAATGTAGTAATTTAGTTATGGGCAATGTATATTTGTATTTAGCCTATTTATGTGATAAACCATCTGAATATAGTTAGAGGATATCTCCTAAACTTACTGTTTATTTTTGTTTTTCGTTTACTGTTTGCTTGGAGTATGCATGCATGCATGTATGTATGTATGTATGTATGTATGTATGTATGTTTATTAATTCATAAAGTCTGGGTGAGATGGCATTATTATTATTCTTATATATATATATATATATATATATATATATATATATATATATATATATATATATATATATATATAAACAAACATTTTCAGAAGTTTCCGATAACAATTTTCCTACATCATTTACTTCCTTTTCATTTCCTGAAAATGCGATTGATTACCTGTTCATTGTCCTGATGTTGGTAAATCTGAAGGTGAATTGATTTACGATTAGAACTCTAATTAACACTTCAGGTTAAAAAAAGGACAACCTGCACTTGGACTGACTTCTTACTTGAATAGTTCTGAAAATGAAGTTCAATTTTGAGTTTGATGATATGCTTAAGTCTAAGATATTGCACGGTCTCAGCCAAAGAATCGATAGCAAATTTAACAACGACTTACAGCAAATTTAGTGGCAACAGCGAATAATTATGTAGAGTTCTTCATAAATACGCATGGTTGAGATTATATTATGTTTATTTATAATACAAACTCTTATACTGTTATAAATAATGAAACAACTTCGTAAATACGTATTAATTCTCTGATTTATCAAATAAGCCGCACACAAGAAAATATAAACTTGCGATTCAAACAAGAGCAACCTTCTGCACTTAATCTGTCCTCCCCATTTCTTCCATCAAATATATAATACTAAATTATTATACCATTTAACATAGTCAAGCATTAGAAAAACACGCAAAACTATTTTAAATATTCCTTGAAATGGAAGTTTCTTGAGGTCTGTGACAAAACTATGAAATGCATGCTTAAAGACGGACAGAGAAATAGGCATTTAGTGTCTTTTCTGCTCATTATTCGCAATTTTCAAAATTTGTGGTATACCTGCTCCTGCACGTCATAAGCTTCTATCCCGCATGACTGGCCACGTTTGTGGATTGTTAATGCTAATCAGCCATAGGTTGATCAAAGTATGACACCTGCCTGACAAAGTCAAACCGGGATAATGAAACTACTACTCGTATGACCATACTGAATTATCAATACGAATCTGCTAATTCAAACGTTTAAGCAAGTAGTTTCTCAATGATCATGTAAGGGATCATATGCCGCTTTAATGATTTCATCTAGGTCAAAATACGGTTTTTGGCTGTTCAATTGCAATGTATACATGTAATTATCTTTTACCTCGAATAGTTTCATTAAAAGAAAAAGATAATATTCAACATAGTGTGCTTATACTTCTAACAAACATAGAGGAAAGTTCATTTGCCATAAATCTGAAATGGTAACAAAGGCTTGCAATTGCATTAAAAGTTTCCTATTTAGATCTGATGTGCATAAATCATTAACATTCCGGACCCCATCTGAAACTCCGTGTAGCCGCCGTCTACGTCATGCAGGAAGGAGATCCACCGTACCTACGGACTGTCCAGCAACTGACCGAATATTAGTATTCTGTGCGAACTCGCTACGGAAATGTCGCAAAAGGAAATGTGGACATCGTCAAGAAAATTGTATTATGTTGTTCTTTTTCATTGCTTTAAAAAACATATTCCTCATGCATTATGGATCGTAGGCTACGGAGGCCTCTATGACTGTTAGCAAATATCCTGCTAGTTAATGTAACGACCAATCTAACTGGATCATTTTTTTAAAAATTGTATCTAATCTGATTGCGGAGTCGTAGATACTGTTTCGGGATTGTTATGTATGCCAGGGGTCGATGTGGAAATAGGTGGATCGACATCCTCTGGTTAGCGAAGGTAGCTGGAAAGAGTATGTTGACAATATCCGTTGAAGACAAGTAGATGCATAAGAGAGATAAATTTCTGCTAAATCACTATATTCAAAGTTCAGTCAAATAAGAAAAAAAGAATCTCACTTGTAGAACAAAACTTTAAGAATTCAAGTAGAATATACTTCCTGCATCTTCTCCCAGAATGAAAATCTCTTCATATCTCATTATCCTCACATTCCAAAACAATAGAAAGTGTTTCCGGTATGTAATTGGTATTCTACAACCACATACCTCAAAACAGCATTCATAACTGCGTCACACTTGCGGTGCGGCAATCTGATTGGGGCCAAAATCGGCACTTATAACACCTGGTCCTTTTCTATTAGATAAACAAACTCCAAGAGTACATGCTATTTTCATTTTTATTGGGATACCAATTTTCATGGATGTTTTGGTTTCAAACACTAATTTGAGTACCAAATATTAATGGCGTTGCCATAAAATATATTTCAGCCCAAAGAATAACCACGAATTTAAGTAGTGAGGAGAATATTTTTTTTTTTAAATAACACAAAAGTAAGTATACGAACATTATCTGTGACAAAAAGCTTAAAGCATTCTCACATAAACCTCGTTGAAATAATAGTAGTAATGTTGTTGACATACATTTGAATCTTAATGTCAAAAGGTACTTATAGTGTAACACTTTGGAGAAAATGAAACATATTCTTTTATCTAAAAATCCTTTCTATTATAAATAATCTTTAATGTAATTATATGCTTGAAATCATAGTAAATAACCGTAAATAAAGTTTTCAGTGCGCACACATATGTGTGTGTCTGTTTGTGTGTGTGTGTGTGTGTGTGTGTGTGTGATGCTAAATTGGATGTTGCAAGAATGATAAATTATCCCGATCTCCCCCTCTGATATCGCTTTGATATTTGTTGTAATTTACAGTTAGAAGAGTAGTGATTTCGTGTTTCTTTTTTATGTCATAAAAGTATAATTTGATTCGAATGAAGGGAAAGTTACAAAATTTATGGTAATATGGTACTGTACATATACCAATCATCAATTGTAATCTAATTAATGTGTCAATTTTCTTGCTGCAATACAATTATTATTATTATTATTATTATTATTATTATTATTATTATTATTATTAAGTACATATACACAATGTACATAAATAGGTAAAGGGAAGGGACACTGCATTACAGTTAACATTAGGTTTCGAACTGCGTGTCTGGCACACATATCACGTACTATACCAAAAGATAAGCTAGCATGTTTGCAAGTGACTTCATATACCTTGACCGCTGTACTCACCTTTCCCCTTTGCAAGGTCGCGGGTTCGATCCCCGGCCGAGTCATACCAAAAACTTATAAAAATTGTACTAACAGCTGCCTCGCTATGCGCTCAGTATTAAGAGGTTAGTGTTAGGACTGGTCGGCCTGGTGTCAGGATAATGTGACTGGGTGGGACATCATGCTACATGTCTGCGGCATGATACCCCAGTGCTAGACGTCACTATAAACTGCGACACTGCAGACACCGTAGCGATATGACTGAAACATTGTTAAAGCTACGTTAAAATTCCAAATCACACACACACACACACACACACACACACACACACACACACAAACACACACCTTTCCCCTTCCATGCAACTCTCATTGTGAGTCATCCAGGTCTGGCTTTCAGATCTGTCGAAATTCTACGCCACATCTTGCCAATAGCTACAGAGTCGGATAATCCCCAGATACAAGACAAGGGATGCCATATATAGCTGCTGCGCGGATTTAAACTGCAATCTTCTGCGTGCAACCAGACACATGTACCACTCAGTCACAAAGGATTGGACAAACCAGGCCAGTTAGTAAATATACCCATATAAATAAAACGCTGTACAAGTGTAGACATCTATAAAAAAAAAATGTTCGAAGCAAAGACTTCTCAACGCCAATTCTCTTATGTATCAAGAAGTATCAAATTCTCACTAAAATATGTATTATTCTTCCACGTCTTCTTCGCAGACAAGGTGCTAAAGAAACGGAATATCTGGAAGAGGCTTCAGATAACTTAAAGAAGAAATTTAATATTTGGAAGTGGCTTCAGAAAACGTACAGAAGAAAAGGAATATTTGGAAGTGGCTTTGGTCAGCATAAAGAAGAAATTGAATACTTGGAAATGGGTTTGGGTTTTCAAATGCTAAAATTCTACTTTTGCTTTCATCAGTAGACCAATTAATGCTAAATTGATAACATATAACTTACTTGCATTACAGAGTTGAATATTTGTTAAGTTTAACCATATATCCTGTATTATAATTCAGACGAGAGATGGAAACAATGGATCCCAAATCTTTTATGTATTCTTTGTTTCCAGAAAGTAAATTGTTGTTTTTATTTATTGGAGTATTTGATCTTTTACCATATGTCATTTACAGTTAAACACTTATTACGTTTGTAACTTAATTAATGACTTAATTAGCTATGTATTTAGTTAACTGGTTAGTTGCAAGTCGATATCTAATTCGATATTTAGTTGATGTTTCCGTGTTTGTTTCTCTCTGCCTTGTTAATAGTTTTACTAGGTTCATTCCGATATTTTCTTTGCCTAATTATGTATTCTTCTTTATAATATATAACTTCTACAGTATAATAGTTTTAAACTTTACATATATTCATGTAGTAATGTATGCATATATTAGCGTCTTAAGGCACATCAGCACAGTAGTTGTTGTATGGTTGCAACTAATGGTAAAGTTCGAACGATGTACAACTGAATTGCACAAAATTGTAGCAAGGAGTATATAGGATGTAAGATTCAGGTAACAAGTGTAAAATCCTTAATTCACGGTAAACATTTTAGATATAAACAATATTCCGTCCAGATTTTCCTAGCATGTACGCCATCATACAGTATCTTCATGCAGTTCGCATAATACTTCTGTCTCACAAGGTGATACTCGACACAATCAATAGACCGTGTTCCACCGTCAGTAGACAAGGCCCGGCATGCACTCCCGTCGATTTTCACCCGTCAGGTGGAATGCGTGAGTTAGGTTTGTGCATTCGATAAAAGATCGGCATAATACCAGGAACATAATTGCTAATGTGTGCACATTCACATAACTTTACATTATGTTCATGGATCGCTTGAAAGTAATGATATTTATCTTATCGGATATCAAATACACGTATTATTTACTGTTATCAGCAATATCAACGTGCTTTATCGTGTCTATGCCACACACATCTTATTATCGTAGAATGTAGTAATTTAATTATATGTAATATATCTATATTTGGCCGTTTTATGTGCTTTCATAAACTATCTGAATATAGTTAGATGACATCTCCTTAATTTTCTGCTTATTTTCGTTTTTCATTTACTGACTGGAGTTTGTATGTATGTATGTATGTATGTATGCATGCATGCATGATGGAAGCATGCATGTATATATGTATGTATGTATGTATGTATGTATGTATGTATGTATGTATGTAGTTTGTAATAGCAGTCATATGTTCTCTTGCTCAATTTCACAATTTCAGCAAGAATTTCAATAAGAGGAAACTATTTATCTACTTCTTTTTCTTTAAAAAGGAGTACTAACCTACCATTTTAGTAACATCAAAACTTGAACTGGTGTGTAAAGTGGGGATGTGCTTTTCTTGTGCCAGCTCTAATTCTTTAATCTAAATTAAAATTCCCTTTCTTCTTTTTCTCTTTCTCCTGGCATTGTTATTTCCCTCTCCTCTTTTCTTTTTGCATTTCCATTAACCTATCTTCTCTTTCTATTCTCTTTCTGCATCTGCAATTGTGTTAGTCTCTCCGTTTTCTCTTTCTGCAACTGCAATAATTCAATTTGTCTCTCGTCTTTCTCTTTCTACAACTGCATTATTTCTCTCTTTTCTCTTATCTTATTGCATTAGTCTTTCTTGAAGCTCAAGCTTTCCTAACTCCCTTTCACTCTGATATTTTAATTTCAATTCCATACCTTTTAAGTTAGACCCAGATGGAGAGTCACTAATCACATCCAAATCACTTTTATCCAAAACATTCTTTTCCAACAAATAGTTTATGGAAATATTTTTGTATTTCTTGCTTCAAGAAAAAAGTCTTTGTCTCATATAGATCATATTTTCTGGCAAGGTGAAGCAATGCATGCTTTTTCAAGACGTCTAACCGTACCTGGGTAGGATTTGAAATAAAGTTCTCCACCTTAGACGACATTGTAAAAGCTTGTTGTTTTCATTATTAATTTGCAACATGAAAAATAATAGAATTACAGATACAAGTTCTAATGATTCAAGTTATGAGTAAGTTTTAATGTAAATGCAAATTAAATCCAACGCTGAAGGTATTGATGTGCATGTGGCCAGTGTAGTGATCATGTGCCAACAGTCTATTGTTGGATCACAATAATACAATCCAAGATTGCATCCTTATTTGATATTTCAGTTTAAATTCAAGTCTCTATTTCCAATGATGTTATCTTGTGAAGAGCAGTTATTATTTCCAAAGAGGGATCACTTGAATTAAATAATTTGAATAAATAGAATTCCAGCTAAAATGAACTACTGAACCCAACAATAATACAATTTATTCTGCCTCAAAATCTTAAAGAACGAATGACTAATTTTCAAATAAATAAGATTTATATTTTAAACTATGACGTAAAAAGAGACCGGACAAGGGTCAAAAATACATTTTTCCTGAAGCATCTTAGTTATAATTAGAATGTCCATCTCGAAAATCACAGTTAAACATATGACAATCATCAGGTAGTCTAGCTTTGAAAAAAAAATACAAACCCGTGACTTATCTTAACATAATGATCCTAACTATTAGACCAAGAAACGTTCTTTACCAAAACTGTCAGTGACTTTGGACAAGGTCAGCTACTAGATATATAATGTTTCATTACCCACAGCATATAATGAAAAAATAATAAAATAATAACTAAAAATAATGCATATTATATATATATATATATATATATATATATATATATATATATATATATATATATATATATATATATATATATATATATATATATATATAAACACGCTGTTGGTAAGATGAAAAAAATAATCATCCTGTGAAGACAAATTTATATCAGATATGACAATTTACCTAGTACATTATGAAGAGATTAAGTTTAATTGTTTTAGTTTCATTACTGAACGATGTTATTTTCTAATGTTTCTACATGGAATCGATAAAACGTCGAATATCGGGTCCAATCGGGAGACGAGGTTCGTCTGGGTAATTAGCTGTCGAGATGATAAAAATTTATTATGTAAATTCGGGGGACGCCTCGTTAGCTTGCCTGAACTTCGAGTGTGAATTACCTGACTACGTAAAGACAATGTTAAATTGAATTAGGCCTAAACTGTACATTAAAATTTCTCTTTTGCAGAGAAATGTACGGTGAAAAAATGTATGATAAAAAAATTGCATGATTTTTTGGTGAGAAATTTGTGTGGACTTCGTAAATGCGACGACTTAGAAGGATAAGGGCAGTATTATTTGTCTAACAAATTGAAGAACAACATTAAAATGTAACCGCGGTATTCGTTTAGAAGACAATAACTCAAATATAATTTAAAGACCCGACAGAATCACTAAAAGTTCTCGAATATAAACATTAGAAACCACCCTTAAGCAGTCACCTCTGGATAATTATTGCTACAAATTCTAAAATAGTAAGTAAAATGATTGGTAATTACTTGTACAACATACCTCTCCATAATAAAATTACATATGCAGCATGCAGGATTTTTCATTTTACCCTAGCCAAGGGTCATGTCACCTTGACCCTGGGCATATGTAGCTGGAGTACGCAGTGTTTTCCACGAGCATCCTCTTGCGTTTGATACTGACGATAAGTAGCATGTTAGATCAGTGGTTCCCAAAGTTGCCGGCACCTCCCCCTTTGAGGGCGGTGGGATTACCGGGGGGGGGGGGGGATCACCAATGCTGAATAATGCTTGTTACAGGATATGGTAGAGGGCGCTGAGGATAACCAAGATTGGGAACCACTGAGTTAGATATTCAATCATTCTGAATTACCCCGGCTATTTCTGTGAGACTAATATAATCCTCGGAAATAAGTCGCCGCTGAAATTTACAGAAAAATTATATATATTTGCCTTACATTTCTCCGCAGAAAGAAACCCTAATCTATTACGCTTATCTTGGCCATTTCTGCGATTGAATTGACTGCACGGTTAACCGAGATGTAACGAATGAACAAATGTTCAACCAGTCGTAGCCTCTCGGCCAATCCCTATGTCGTAAATAGCGAAAGTGGTCAGAATAGGAATTCTCGACGCACATGCGAGGCATGATCTGTAGGAGTGACCTCAAAGTTAGGAAGGATTTTCAGTAAATTGGGGAAATTTACATGCGATAAGTATCGTCGTTACTGAGGTCTCTGTGACTTCGCAGATCTCCTGCTAGTTAATGAAACGAGCAACCTGGTTGGATCCTTTTCTTTCAAAACCCACCCACATTGGTGGAGGAGAGAGGCAGGAGGCAGGTTATATATATATATGGCAGTATATATATATATATATATATATATATGTGTGTGTGTGTGTGTGTGTGTGTGTGTGTGTGTGTGTGTGTGTGTGTGTGTGTGTGTGGTTTCTTATGTGCGCCAGGGGTCGATGTGGAAAGAAGATGATCAACATCCTTAGGTTAACTAAATAGCAGGAAAAAGTATGATAACAATGTCCTTCAAGACAGGTAGCTGCATGACTTTCTGATAAATCAGCATATTTAACGTTCAGTCAAATAGGAAAGAAAAGAATTCACAGCAATAGAACAATACTTTTAGCAACCATCTGTTTTTAAATAAGAAGGATATTCCTCTTTTATAAAAAGAGTTGTCAAGAGGTGTAAATCTTGCTGGAATAAATTATCAATAAGGAATTCATAATAATAAAAAAATCAATATGGCAGAAGGGCCGTAATAGTCTCAGTCCGTCCGCAAGAGGAGGAGCGTACAGTCTGTGCACGTGACGTTATGAACTTCTGACGTATTGCATTTTGTGAGCGTTGTTGAAAGAAATACTAATCGATATTGTATTTCAATTATACATAAGAATATAAATCTTGGAGATTTTTAAGGGTGAATAATTTCCATAACCAGGAAAGTAATCTCCGATGAAGGTTATTAAACAATTACTCGTCTTTCTTTCTTCGTTTCCATAATGGAGCATGCGCAAAAACATTGGAAGATAATGGCTGTGATTATGTGTGCTTTTGGTACCAATGTTTTCAAATTCCGAGATATATAGTTCTTAAGTACCTTCTTTTAAATATACGTGTGGAGTAAAGACCTTCCTAAGCTAGCGGGCCTTCGCTCGCGATTAATTCCCGTAGCATCAACTATAAAAGAAACTAGTCAGAAATAAGGAAAAGACACAGAGGAGAAAAATAATAGTGGATTAATAACGAAAAGGGTCTCTCGTATTTAAGTTATAATAAAACTGGTTAATTAATGGTATTTTTTATTTCCATTCTTCACCTTGAAATGATATAAATGTAGATAACATCAAACGTATATTCATCGTATAATTAAAGTTCAGTACTTAAAGATTAGTAAAATTTATAAAATAAATATTATCGAAAAT
>JAECUM010042343.1:25000-33389 GCA_016617855.1 Megalonaias nervosa
TTGCTGCAAGATATCCATACTGTACATTACGCGTTTAATATATAATACAGACATTCTTTTCTCGGAAGTATTACGGTAATAACGTCAACTGAAGACTCGTACATTTTCTGTGGGTCTCCAATCAGAACAGGGATCAGCGCTAGACTAAGTGTTATTCTGATGAATTTGACACTGTACTATTCTGCAAGAATCGTTCTAGATTCTGGTTAATGAAAGAATAGAAAACATCAGGTTAATGAAAGAATAGTAAGGGCTTTATTTCGTCCTTTTTTAATTTCAATGAAAAATGCTCAAAATTTGCAGGTTTGTATCAGAGGGAATAATAATAATAATAATAATAATAATAACAGCAACAACAACAACCAGAAAAATAATCACAAAATGATTCAGGCTTAGTTTTATATGATTTAGCGCCAATTCTCGGCACAAGATGAGCATGCTGGCCAGTATATTTGGTGGAGGAAAAACCGGCGATAAAAACATCGACCCAATGGAGTGTGTGTGTGATTTAGATCTTTAACGTAGCTTTAACAATGTTTCAGTCATATCGCTACGATGTCTGCAGTGTGGCAGTTTATAGTGATGTCTAGCACTGGGGCATCATGCCGCAGATATGTAGCATGATGTCCCACCTAGTCACATTATCCTGACACCAGGTCGACCAGTCCTAACACTAACCTCTTAATGCTGAACGCCAAGCGAGGCAGCTGTTAGTACCATTTTTGTAAGTCTTTGGTATGACTCGGCCGGGAATCAAACCCACGACCTCCCGCATTCGAGGCGGACGCTCTAACCACTAGGCCACTGGAGCGGTTCGACCCAATGGAAGTTATGGACAGGTTTTCTCACATGCCGACATTGATCGGTCCTGGACTCAAATTCACACGGACAGAGGTAAAATGAGTAAGCGATCTGTAAAGGCGAGTGTCTTTGACCATTCGGCCACCAGAGACCCTACAAAGACGATGACAAGGAGGAGGAGGAGGAGGAGGAGGAGGAGGAGGAGGATTTTAATGCAGAAGAAATGAAATCAGAACAGCTCTTAGAGTTATTAGAAAAGGGCTCTGCTGATTACAAGTTCTAAGATAGGATTATACATCTTAAGATCTTCTGTTGGGAAACCCATGTTAGGAGAAAGGACAATCAACGGACATACCTGTCTGTTACTAGTATATGGTCTTCATTTAAGTAGCAGAAGAGAGGTATAACCAACAAGTTTAGTCAAATTCAATAAATAATTTTCCTAGAACACCAAGTGAAAATTAAAAAAGAACTTGCTTTATTGTGAATTAAATCTCAAACAGTCCTAAACGTTCTATCAAAAGTCCAAAAGCATCGAGTATGCCAAATGAATTCCAGTGGTGCTCTGAATGAATTCTTATCTTGACTGTGCTGATGCACAAATAGACTGGAATATTGTTGATGTGCTGACATGATTGATGTATCACAGTGATATAATCATAATGTCGGTAAATGAATTCACAATAATCCAAAAATAGTGTTTTAGTCCTAATGTATTACGAATACTTTGTGATTCCAATGAATAAATGAAGTAAATAAATCCGCTGAATTTATAAATGAGCGCAAATAAACTATACTGATTCCTTTAGTCAGATGTTACGATTAGGAATGAGCAATTTTGTTTATCACTACCATTAAATAAAAAATAAGACAAAATAAGAGCACCAGGATAAGGGGCACATTTTAATAAAATCCATTTCTTGAACATTCTAAGTTGTAAAACTAGACAGGTTTCTTACTAAACATTTAGTAAAGAACATATAAAACATCATGTAAACCAGGATTTCCCAAGGGGAACACCAATGTCCTCAACTCATATCAAAGAAAACAAGCTTACTTCCAAGTACTAATGATCTTAAAATATAATCTAAAAACAATAGACAAGAATTAGCTGTGTAATATATTCCTCAATTATGGACAAAAGTCAATCACGCAATACAAATTAAATATACATTACACCTCAAAAATCAAATAGTCCAAAGGAAGTTAACTTACGGAATGAAAAAAAGCGAAACTATCATGGGTCATACCTCTTTAAATAAAATTTAGGAACTCTGAAAATCAAACCTATTAAAGTTTGTTGTTTATTTCAGTGTATTGTTTTATGCCACAGTTGTTAAAATGTAACAATCCTTGCTAAAGCTGTCCCCAGAAATCAAAGTTAGCAGGATCCGCAGTCAGTTTTCATACCTCCTGTAAACAACACTGGAAATCAAACTTATTCAACGTTTCTTGAAAATAGAAGTCTCGTGTGGACTTTTTTTGAAAACCCTGGGTATAGTTATGTTGGAAAACTAAAATTCATCAAAAGAGGACAATAGATCAGCTCCATTCGCAAGTATCTTTCAATTGATGCCACTAAAACACGTGTGTGTTCCTTAGTACTTTCAAGACTGGACTATTGTAATTCAATTCTGTCTGGTTTGTCTCAATATTTACTCCAGAAACTTCAAAAAGTTCAAAACATAGCTTCTCGGATCATCCTTAGAGTACCACGATCAGAGCACGCCTCACCCCTGCTCTGTACCCTACACTGGCCATCCATTCGATCCAGAATTAAACATAAAATTTGTTCTCTGTGCTACGTTTCACTGACGGGCTCTAGTCCAACATACCTATCTGATCTCACCCATGTTTACACACCAGCAAGAAACTTACGCTCCTCTTCTGACACTCGTATTCTCATTATTCCAACTATGAAAATGAAATCATATGGACAACGCTCTTTTGCTTACCAGGGCCCAGCAACGTGGATCGAATTGCCCACTGAACTTAGACACAAAGACACAGTGATCTCATTCAAGAGCGCTCTTAAAACCCACCTATTTCAACTGTAAAAACAGTCTTAAAGACCTAATAATGTTTCCTTACCTTAAATATTTACAGCATGTTTTCTGTTTTCTAATTTAGTGGTGTTTGTTTTTATTTTTGTAATCATATCTTTTTATGTGTTTCTTAAGTGTTGTCAAATGTTGTAAAGCGCTTAGAGCTTCTAAAGATTAGGCCCTTTAAAAAGTCCTCATTATTATTATTATTATTATTATTATTATTATCGGGGTGGGAGTGTATATCTTCTGTAAATGACGTCGTAGAACGCTGTAAGTTCAGTGTCATCATTATAAAGCCCCAAAACAAAATGTGATTGAAATTTTAAGAACCTTAGGAAATATAAAACGCGAAAGAAACCAAAGTCATAGAGACACATTATTGGGGGTTGGGGAATAATTTATGTAAATGAAATCATGGAATGCTTGAAGTCGAATTAAAGGCAAAGTCAATATAAAGCTGCATTAAATGAAATTCAATAAACCTAGTCTTAATTATATATCTATAGTGTGTGTTTAATGTTTTGTCAATGATTATAGATTGTATGGATCATTTTGTGAACAATACAATAAATAGCTTTTTTTTGTGTCTATTATTGTATATCATATTTTTACGAAAATCAAACTGATTAAAGCTCTCGTCAGTATATAGCTGTATGTCAAATTTGTTAAAATGTAACAAATAATGTTAAAGCTATCCCAAAGAAACCAAAGTAAGCTGGATACGCTGTAAGGATTCATACCACCTGTAAATAACCAAATGGAACGCTGAAAATCAACCTTTTTCTCCTTCAAAATAGAAGTCTCGTATGAACCTTTGTTGAAAACGAACAAACCCTGGTATAGTTATACTGCAAAAACTGAATTCTTCGCAAGAAGGACCGAAAATCGGTGTGGGGGTTTATAACTGTTATAAATGAAGTCGTACAACCCAGAAAATTAAACTTATTCAGGGTCTCATTAATATAAAACCCAAATAAATGTTATTGAAATCTTAAAAATTTAAGGAAGAATAAAATTCGGAAGAAACCAGTCATGGCGAAACATTAATGGAGGTGGGGGGAAAAATTATGATAATTTTAATCGTGGAAAGAGTGAAATGGAATTGAAATTCAGGAAACGTTGTGTTATTTATATCACTACTTTATTTTTAATTTTTTTGTCCATGTTAGGGGTCATTTTGTACACAACATATTAAATAGCGATTTCTTGTCTATTATTATATATGATATTTTCAGATAATTATCACTAATAATCAAACATGTTTACCTCGATCTGAGTTTAGGAGACTGGTTTTACCCTCTGAAGTAAAACCCATGGTCTACATCATCTTTATCAGCAGTTTGTTCAAATTCAAGCAAACAAACCTGACCTTCTTTTTTACAAATGACAGAGTGTTTTCAGAAAATTGGTTATTGTGACATAGATCAGGAGGGGAGGTGTATAAAGTTGTTTACATCAGAATTATTATTCATATTTTGACAACTGTGGTTGTGTTCAGTTATATTATGAGAGGGTTTATTCATTTAAATTATTCATTGGAATTTTACAAAGTGTTTATCAACATTAGGATAAACAAAAATTTGGAATTACTGTCAATTTATTCATAGACATTCTGGATTATATCCTTGTCATTCATCAAGACTGTTGGCACATTAGCTCATTCGAGGCTACTGGCACATCAACATATTTAATATTGATATTTTGCATTCGTAACACCACTGGAATTCGTTCGGAATACTCTATACTTTTGGACTGTGATAAAACGTTTTAGGGCTATTTGAGACTTAATTCAAAACATTGTAAGATCCTTTAAAATTCTCATCTGTATCCTAGGAACTAAATTTGCTGAAGTTTACAAAACTTGATGGTTTTAGCTTTTTCTGTTACTTAATTTAAGACCAAAGAGTCGTAACAGAAAATTGAGGTACACGTCCGGATAAGAGTCTGTAAATTATTTAAGAGAAATAAGCATTTCTTTTCAAATATATGTTAGCTTTGTTTCGCAATTTTCTTAGTCCCTTGTATTTTAATTTCATACATTTGAGAAATCTCTTGAGAAATCAACAAGCTTTCTCAATGTCGTCTAAAGTAGAGAACTTTGTTTTGAATCGTACCCAGGAAGGGTTAGAGTCCATTAGAAAACACCAGTTGCTTCAGTTTGCCTGGCAATATCATCTTACAGAACCAAGAAATCAAAAAATACTTTGTTCCAATATTTGGTAAAAAAGATGTTGTTTTTCTTTTTTTAAAAAAGTACTTTTGTTAGGATTATATATGTTTCAGATAGGAAATTAAAAGAATTGCAGTTTTAAAAACCAGATCGAAAAAAGAGCTAATAAAGCTTCAGCTTCAGAAGGAGATTATGCTAAATCAGGGAGAGATAGATAAATACAAAAATAAGAGAGAATGAAGCGAAATCCAAATCACAGAGAGAGAGAGAGAGAGAGAGAGAGAGAGAGAGAGAGAGAGAGAGAGAGAGGAAAATCAAAAGGCGAAGAGAAAAATAAGAAATAGTACCGATTTGTTATATTGTGAATAACAGGGTCCTTGTGAGAACATGGAGACCACCTGAGGTTCCTGCTGGTGACGAGTGGTCAGTGAGCTATCAAATTGTTATTACTTTGTCACATCGACGGGATATTCTTAGTTTAGCTTATGAACCTCCTCCGGCAGGTCATTAAGGAGTCAATAAGATTACGATCTAAAATCATTGATATTGGCCGCGAATTCAAAACGATTTTTCTAAATGCTGCCGATCTTGATACACTTATCACATGGAATGAAAACCCAATCAGAAGATATCTAAGGCTTTACGGCATTTGACGAACCATTTAGCAGAACAATGGTAACCTGTGTCAGTCCCTAACCTATTACCAATACATGTTGACACTAATTATACGCTAAAAAGATTTCCAGAGGCAATTCTGCTTATCACTCCGAAAGTCATGGGGTTTGGAAACTATTTCATCAAATTTTGAACAATATGATTCGGTATTATTGCGTTGATAGAGGAAACGATTGGGACGAGGGTGTTCATTTACTGTTGCTTGCTGTTGGAGAATCAGTTGAATAATCATTGGGTTTTAATCATTTTAAATTAGTTTCTGGTCCGTGGACCATTGAAGTTATTAAAATAGAGACTTCTTACAAAAGAAGGTTTCAAGATTAGTCTGCTTGACTATGTACATGATTTCAAACATAAGTCTGCTTGACTATGTACATGATTTCAAACATAAGTTGTAAGGGTTAGGGTTAGGGGCTCCAGTCCAACATACCCATGTGTACACACCAGCAAGATACTTACGCTCCTCTTCTGACACTCGTATTCTCATTATTCCCACTATAAAAATGAAATCATATGGACAACGTTCTTTTGCAGACCAGGGCCCAGCAACGTGGATCGAACTGCCCACTGAACTTAGACACAAAGACACAGTGATCTCATTCAAGAGCGCTCTTAACACTCACTTATTTCAACTGCAAGAACAGACTTAAAGACCTAATAATGTTTCCTTACCTTAAATATTTACAGCATGTTTTCTGTTTTCTAATTTCGTGGTGTTTGTTTTTATTTTTATAATCATATCATTATATATGTTTTTTAAGTGTTGTCAAATGTTGTACAGCTCTTAGACCTTCTAAAGATTAGGCGCTATACAAAGTCCTCATTATTATTATTATTATTATTATTATTATTGTAAAATGCTTGTGAATTAGCAAGAACTAATCTGTATTTTACTTATTCAAAAATGAAATTAAGGTATGACAGATAGACAAAAGAAAATAGTTTTCAGCTTAGAGTCAAAGTTGTACCTCTTGAGTCTAAGTATTATGGTCTTTATACAATTGGAAAGAAACCAAGTCACTTAAAGTATAATATTAACACATCAGGGATGATGGAACAGAAGCAAATTTTCATATAATATGTTTAACGACTATGATGATAAAGACTGCCCTGTTAATCATTCAATCAGTTTAGTTGTACCTCTCCCGAGTAGTGAAACTATGGCATGCACTCGACCTGTAGTGACGCTGGCAATGGCATAGACCTCTGAAAAGACCTACTTTTTAACTTGTATCCTACATCATTTTCCACCAAAATAGTAATATACAGCCATAAAAGACTGCAGATGGACAGAGAAATGGAATTAAAACTTAAGAGCAGACATTAAAATGTATATTTACCCGTGGCAGCTGATGACATGAAGGTCACTGTCACAATCACAATCAACACACTGAATTGGATACTAAGTGTTGCCATGATTTGGATGCCTTTCTTCCTTGTTTTCCTCACTATCCTCGTTTTATATGTATTCGCTGTAATGTAAGTAGTGGTATGCTAAAGTCCACTTTGAACTGGGGTTCGAGAAATCCCAAAATTTCGCTTAATATGCTAATAGAAACCCGTTATTGGGCTTCTTTTCTCTATATAAAAACTCGTCTTTTGCCGATTTCCACGTAGAAAACTTCCTGATTCAGTCTTCTTCCTCTCCAATGTCTTCTTAGATGATGCAGTTACCCTTGGTTCCTTACTTTAGTCTTCAAATTTGTTATCGTTTAGTAATACAATTTTACGACTTTAGTAATATTTTTGGCAGGACTCTTTTCTTTCCTTACTACTGATTAGGTTCAGATCCTGGTTTCTTCAAGATCTGAAGAAGAATGCACAACTGTGGCTTTTAAAATATGTTGTAGTAATCGGTCGACGTCTATTGTAAGACAAAGGCTACACGTGTTAGCTCGATCTTAAATAGCAAGCATTTTGTAAACAGGGGTGTCATGGGCCTCTGTAGGTTCTCTACTATAAATCATTCCAAGTCAACATGCAAAGGTGCCAGCCATAACCCGTAGGCTTTTAACGTAAACTGTATCCGGAGTTCACAATCGTGACGAATGACATACTTTTCTCTACATTGTCGTTGTCGCAAATAGGTAGGATGGGGATTTCTCTACCAATGGTGACAAATAATTTAAGGTTACCTGACGTCATAATTAAGGTATCGTTTCGGAAATCATCAAATTGATTTATTTTTTATCAGCACATATTATTATAGGACTTCGTGTCTCGTCCGTATTATATATAATAGCCACTCAATGCATTGACTTAATGCAGTGTATAAGGTACAATTCTAGCTTGCTATGATTTTCATTTATATTTTGTTTTCTAACAACATTTGTCAGACGTATCTTTTCATTAATTTAATGCTATACGTTATTTAAAGGAAATTACCGTAGTTATCCTAATAAAATCCCCTTCTAATAAACGTCTCAATTTTTCCACAAAATATAAATTCCTGTAATACTGAGGCTTTTAGATCCGTATATATCCATTATTGTATGTCTAAATAATTTAAACGGTAGATGAGTAATCCAACAACTTTTAGATAAATCAAAACAACTTAACTGACGAAAGTTTGAAGTCAAATAGTGATGTACGGTATTAAAAAAAATCAAGTAAGGCAGGACTTTTAGGACGATAGTACTAATGCTAATATTACTCAAATAAAAGACCCCCCATTTGGAAATTGCATCTACGACGG
>JAECUM010042344.1:0-16590 GCA_016617855.1 Megalonaias nervosa
ATATATATTGGTCTTTCCAAACCTGGTGATTATCAATTATTCACGTTATTATATAAACATTAAATAAAGAACTCTGGCGGCTAATCAATTGATATTTTTGATTATATCTTTAATGAAGTATCCAACAAAGCTGATATTAAGCGGTTAACATTTAAAAATGAGCAAATGCTTTGTCTCGGCAAACTTGCATTTGAGAAGGCATAGGGATCAAAAGACAATGCCACGACATTGACTTAATCACTTAGTGTTTGTATTACCGTCTGTGGACGGCCGTTAATAGTACTGAAAATTAGCTAATTATAGTGATAAGATAACCACATCAAAGACACGTGTAATGCTCACAGGTGTTAACGTGAGTAATTTTATAAAAGTGGTGTTCTGGCCTAAAACCCTGTTTTGTATTGGATAACATATTTCTCCCCCCTCTATAGCCCACTCAAGTTAGTCTAAACAACTATGAAAACATCTTTGTTGAGGCAACAGCGTCTATTTCATAATTGTTTACCAACACGAGGACATGCCATTGAATTGTCGCCGTCGTCAAACAAAATAGGGTTTGATCCAGAAACACCCCTTTATATAAGACTACTGATATATTTCAAACAAAATTGCTAGCAATTTTTATATCCGATATTTCACACAGAATTGCTAGAGATTTCTCGAGATATTTTTACGTCTCAACTTTTGCTATGATATAACTCTCATCATCATGACAGAACAAGTACATATTTATTTTACAGCTGATAAGAGAATCTGGTTCCTGCATTTTGATAAAATTCCCATGAGAAACTATTGTCTTATTAACGTAACATTGTTTTAACTCATCATCAACTGTAATTTTTGTGTATTTGTTTTGCGATATTGGATTATAAAGATTGTCAATAGTTTTAACAAGCTCTTTTGTGATCATAGCAAGTTTATCAAAATATTCCGAATAATCATTACAAACAAGAGACAACTTTATTTTGCTTCTATTTTTGAAGTACCTGCTATACTTCTCGTTGTTAAGCACAATCGTCATATGCTTACCCTGGAAGAGAATTCTTTTCATCTTTAACGTGATATCTTGCACCGTAATATCTTTCATTATATTTCATATTTCACACAAAATTTTTACTATCCTTGTTTTGGAAACGAAATCGCTGGCGATTTACTGTAATAACCAAACTAAAACATCTACTTTGCTAAAATCAACCTCATATTATTATAACCTAACGCAAATGTATTAATTCCATCAAAGCAGTATCTTTTATCATCAAAATTACAAAGACCAGATTTTATTTTAACATCCGTCTCAGTTTCGTGACAATTTGATTTTATTGCCATCATTTCGACATGGCCAATAAAACCGTCTAACGCCGACTTATAATTATCAAATCCGATTACTTTACCGACCACATTTTATTCCCTTAGCTCGTTTCTTGACCTTATTATCAGATAATTTTAAGCAATACATTTTACTACGTAATCCAATAAATTCCGTTATAATTTTCATAGAAACTTCATCTCTAAACTTTCCTATCACTTTTTTTTATTGTCATCGCAGTGAAATCCGCTATTTGTTGGATAATCAGAAAGATCAAACAGATCTCGATGCTAATAATATTCTTTGTAAATATCATCAGATTCTATCTTGTACATGAGCGAATCAGTATCTGTAAATAGCAACTCTGCACCAGGCTACTTAAATTTAACAAAATTGTAATGAAAATTGTACATTAACGTCTTTGATATTTCAAGTACTGCCATACCAACATAAACTGGTTTATTCAACTTTAAGTTTGTCTTTATCTTGTGTATGGTGACAAGATTTTCATTTAAAATTTTCATACTAACAAAATTATCAGATGCTACAAGTTTATTACGACGTTCAGCGTTATTGACGATCTCAATATTGACTCTTTCGTATATTGTCCATAGTCTTTCCGAAGACGCTGTTGTTCATGAGCTTGAAGAAGTTTTTCTCAGATTATGCTGTTGCAGCTGCTCTTCGTCTAGTATTAGAGTTGATATAATCTTTCATTCAACATGACTGATTAAACTTTAACACACGATGAACTTTTCTTAGTACCAGACCATGATCAAGTGCCTGTTTCAGAATTTTATAGTGCAAAACATATTTCCGTTTGTCAAGAAGACTTGGTACTAGTTTTTGAACAACTGATTTACCACTAGTGCTAGAACTAGATGAGTAATTACGTTGTTGTTCTGATAACAAACTGTAATCGATCAGCATTGACTCAGGACAAAACGGATAATCGTTATGTACGTCATGAAGATCAACGGGATAGTCAAGATCAACCTCAATAAAATAACCAATATTATTAGGTACAGTTTTATCGGTTTCTTTGAAAAACTGATCCGGACTTATCCAATGAAATCCTCCATAAGGCATTGGCTCAGACACTGCATATCCCTACAGGTTATTGGTGTCCAAATAAACTATGAAAAACGATGGCAATGTCTTATCATAGTTGCTCATGTACTTGTTGTTGGTGCTAGGAATATTTTTGTTATAACGCTTATTCCTCCTCTGATTCCACGTTCTATGAAACAAAACATGTCAGGGTCTGTTAATGGCTCTAAATTTATTATGCTGTGCTTGAGTAATGCGTCTCAACTTAATCCTGGTGTTGAGTAATACCATGCAGGGTCGAGTCCGTAGTTATCAGTGCTGACATCTCTGAAATTTTCAAATATATCCGCGAGAAACAACATATCTGTAATCAGATACAGATCATGACAATCTACAAACATTTTAGAGTCGAAATCATTCCAAATTTGCTGAGCGTAAGCATAGACGTCATCGCTGACACTTTCAAGATTTAATCAAGAATAAAAACTCTCTCGGTCAGGTAAACTTGTTTCATTAAATCTATCCCAGTCGTCAATATACTTGTATGGAAAGATACCTTTTCTTGTAAGTAAATTTTCTTTGTCACCGAAATGATCAGTCAAATTATCAAACTTTCCACATTCTTTCACAAGCTCATCTAACGATGCCGCCATAAGCTGGAGATTATCAATAAATCTCAACTTGCCAATTGTTACTGACATTTGCTTTTCCGTATTGTTTGGAATGCATTCTATTTTATCGTTGTTATTGATTTTCAGACGGTTAATTATATATTTGTTGCCGAACGCTTCTATGATAATATGAGAATCGTGTCTACGAAAAGTATGTGCGACAAGAGGAACGAAATCTGGTGCGGTATATTTAAGATTGCATTTGTCATGAGCTGGACCGCGATACTTACCTGTAATATGACAGTGATCTTTTATTCAATCTTGAGTCGTAAACGCCTGCTCGCAAATATGACATATTTTAGCCGAAGCAAATTCGGTTTCTTGTTTTACAGTAAGCGGTTTCATTTTTATTGTCCTACCGAACAATATCATGATGGCATCAACCTCGCTAATGAGATTTTTCAACAACCACAAAGCAGGATTTTCTTCATGATAAAGTTGAACAGATTTTGATAAACGTTTATCAACAGCAATTCAATTTTGTATGCGACCCCACAAGGAACATGTTCGTGTACGTTTATTGTTGAGGATTTATCAGGGTTATTTTCTGCTCGAAAATCGTGGTATATTATAAACGGCACTTTCATCTTGTGTTTGTAATTCGTGAACTGCAATATGTTTTCATCTTTAACTGGCATAGATATTCCATGTACGTTAGAACAATATTGTAAGTGATGATCTAATACCAGCTGGGACTTACATCGTTTTTCTTTACATTGATACAACATTTCGAGTTTTTAATTTTAGTTGGCAGATCGACATATGAGTTACCTCGCAATGGATTAGATTTCATAGCATGAAACAAAATTTCTGTTATTTTATCGAATCTCCAATCCGATCCAGATGTTGTATATTCATCATTGTTGTTCTGTATCTCCTGAAATATATCATCGGACAATGACATTAAATTTGTTCCAATCAAAACTCGGCGGGATAGCGAAGTAATGTAAGGATCAGCAAGTTATTCGAATTGCTGTTGAGACGATTGCATCTGATCAGATTGCCGATCCGATGATATACTTATCTTTGAAAAAAGGAACATGAAATTGCATAATGATTTTTAGACCCTTATGCGTTGTAAGCTCAGATTTTAGTGTTGGTTGAAGTAGAGGAAACAGATTTGCAGATGAGAAATTTGTTAGTAAAAGCTGATTATCAAATCTCCAGCTATTGTCAAATCCAGCAAATGCTGTTGCAATTTTTGGGGCTAATATTTTTTCACGAACAACCTTTGTTTTGCGATATCTGCAAGTTTCATGATATAATTTTGTGTTTTATATTTCTCTAATATTAGGACACAAAATTGTTAATTAGAGAAACAAAATTGCTAATATAATAAGATGGCAAATTTATACCAACGACCTATCATCCTTAATGGTCTTGCAAGGTTTCAGGAAATTTTCTGGTCCCATCCAAAATATAACTTGTTCGCTGGCAATGACCTTGGTGTTGTTATAAATCTCGAAACGAAAAATGCGATCGGAGTATTAACATCTGAGGGTAACAGTAAAAGCGGAAGATGATAATGAATACACTAAAATGTTCTTACACGACTTTATCTGGACATTGTTCAATAACCATATTCCTGCTCTGCTGAAATGCAAGTTTATCATGTCAATGATCAAGTAACCGACAACAATATTTCCAATTTGCCTTTAAAAGAGGAGCTAAAACCACATCCGATATACGATTTGTATGAGGCTAGCAGAGGAAGAGTTGTCAGGAATATGAGAACAAAAAAATATTGGTTATGTTGGTAATATGGGATATTTGCAAGTGTCAGTACGAGGTATACAAACTAATCAAACTTTATATCTCTCACATCGTTTTATTTATGAAGTATTTCATGGGCCTATTCTTGTTGATCTTGTCATTGATCATATAAACGGAATAAAGACGGACAACCGATTCGAAAATATTAACATTGTTACTTCTGAAGAAAATAAAATGCGCGGACCAGGACAATTCAATTTAAAAAAATCCCCCGAGGTCTGTTATAGCAACAAACTCTACAACAGAAGAAACATTATTTCGGTCAATGATATCAGCTGCAAAATATTTTAATATTCACTCACGATCAATAAAATTTGTTGCTGATGGAACCACAAAATCTGCCTTCTCAAAAACGAGCGGTGATAGAATATTCTTCCGATATTCGCTTACCGTTTAGTATAGCGGCAACATCGCTGTTGGTCAAACAGCAATTAACATATTTGTTTAAGGTTTCCCTGTCGTACTCTATCCAAATCTTACTGTATTTCAACATGCAATCGACTTCGACGTTGTTAAGCAAAATAAGATTATTTTTTTCTCGCTCTACTTCGAAGTAGGCCATCGCATTAACATCCCCGCGAAACATGTTTCTTATAGTGTTTACAACATTAGCTCGAGTAACAAACCGTTCCATGTTATTAAACTATTTAACACAAAATTAGCGCTTTGCACTCCATTGATTAAAGATCTATCTTTAGAATATCCCTAAGATTTTCTCTTGTCAAGCAACAATAAGCCCATTTCATGATATTGTCACTGTCATATCTGACAAATATTTTTTATCTTTCTCGAGTTCTGATACCTCGAAATCTGTTAACTACACATCAAAAGCTAAATAAGGATCATATCCAACGATAAGATTTACGTACATGAGATCTGGGACTTTTTTTTTTTTGTTGCTCATAAAAACTTTAACCGCGTCAAGCAGCGAGTTCGTATTCAATATTTTAGCTATGACAATACTCCTTATTTTGTCTGGCATTTATTACTCATATTAGATAAATGTTTTATGTCTAATGTCGCTGATAAAAAATTATATCTTTCAACTATTGTCTGATCTTCGAGATGATCTCGATCATGAGTCAAATGTGAAACAAAATATCACTAAAACCGCTAGTGGTCTCCTGATTATTAATGGTGCTTTACACCGAATTGTAGAATAATCACAATGTGATCTTGAAACATATATGTTTCCTGTACACGATGATCAACATGCCGATGAACTAGGTATTATACCTCAACACGATCAAGTTTATGTCGTAGCGCAATCACGATATAGTGTCAAGTCTCACCCTGCAAAGAAGGTACAAAAATTGATTTTACTGTCACAAAGCATCAGATATTTTGGGAGATGCTCAAGCCGTTTATGTGTACTGGACAACTTGAAGTTTATGGTCGTCAAAAAATATTAAATTTGATTTTATTTTTGTAAAGATTTTAAACTTGTTGACAGATTTAACAGAAGACGATATCTGATATCGTTGTGCAGACCCATTAAATGCAAATCTGTTCTTCTAAAAACTATTACCGTAACCGCACTATTTGACCAAACTTCGTTTACCACGTTTCTTTATCACTCGTTCGATAACAAATATATCTTGTGTTGTTAGTTGAAGTTCTTGTTCATAAAATCTTGCTATGACATCTTCGTTTGCAAGATCTTTTAGCTTATATGCTACCGGTATTATTTTTAAAATCTTGTGGATGACAAATACTTCCTCAGACCAGTTCGGGATAAAACCTTTTTCAAATGTTTTTTCGTTAATGAAATTCTGACACTATCACCAGCGTTAAAATTGTGTCTGCGATATATGTTATTCTTTGCAAGAACCAGATTTTTTATAGCATAGTTTGGTGACATACCTGTTGTACTGTGTTTAGTTTTATTGTAATTTGGTATCTTAGCTGGCAGATCATCAACATATCTGTTGGTGTTATTTGCTGTAAGATATCTGTAGATCTTTTCCTTTATCGTACGATTAACTCGTTTGACAACGACTTTCTCTCCTTCGTTACCGGTGTCATATTATTTTAGTTTTGTTTCAGAAACTACTCGAACGTTTTGTTTAAAAAAACCGTGATCCATCGTCGGTCCAAATCGTCTTTGGTTTTCGCTCCGTCTTAACAATAATGTCTCTCAAAGCATCTGTTATTGTCGATCCAGTTTTATCGGCAACAGGAACACTAAAGGCGTATTTGCTAAATACATCAATAACGTTAAATAAATATATTTTGTTATCGTACTGTGCAATGTTTTGCGTATCTGCTTAGATATCATCGACTGCGTTTGCGACGACCTACCGTCGTAGAAACTTTTTTTAGGTCCGTGAAGCTCTTTCGCTAGCGTCTCCCATCACAAGTGTACCGGTACACCAAAGCCAAGCTTATATTTTGCTCCAATGATACTTTGAACAAGCTTTCGATCAACTCGTTCTCGCATTTTATCCGGTTTCATCTCTCGTAGTTTGTCAAACATAACCGGATCCCAACCTAGTTTGTCGTCGACGCGAACGCGATAACAAATATCATCACGCATCACAATTGCATCAACTTGATTGTAAGGTTCTTGTCCTGGTAACGGATCGTCATTTTTATCGAGTTGCTGATCAAGTGGATTCCATGGACCGGTATATTTGCGTCCTGGCAATGTCAAACCTCCCTTTGGTTTTGATAATTTGTCAATAATTTTATGTATATCCAATCCTGATCCGATGACAGCTCTATGATTGCAACGCTGGCAATAAGCAACTATCTTAATTTTCCTCCAAACACAGATCTTTGTTCACATCCTCGCAATTACATTTATTTTTAGTCACTTACTAAAATAACTTTATCGTCGGACCTTACTGTCGGAGTGCTTGCACTCTGGCTTTGCATTGCACAACCACCAGTGATTGTATCACCAGATTTATCTTGTTTAAGAAACATACTCTTTCTCTTACCACAGACATCACATATACTTTTTAGCATTTTTCTGTTATTAGCGGTTGTTTCTGTTGTTTCATTGATGTTATTAGTTTGGGTTATGCATTTGAGACAATATGTTGTCATTTTGTATTTGATGTCAGACAAAATTAATGTTAAAATCGTTTACGATCCAAGTACCGCTTTGCGATCATTGCTAATACTAGGAAACGGGTCAAATTGCGGAATAAACTTTAAAAAGTTACCTGGTTTGCCATTAGACTTGGACAATTGCGTCCCAGACATCTGCAAGATAAACTTAACACAATAATAACCACAAGCTGAAGTTCCGACTGACTGAAGCTGATTAGAGTTATAGTTTGTTTTGTTTTTTATTTTTTTAGGATGTATTGTTTGATAACGTCACTCGGAGGAAGAGCAAACGAGTCAAAGTAGTTTTTGTTGTAAAGAGCTACCCAATGAGTTCCAGATCCGTCATTGAAATCTTGGATAATGATGACACAGCTTTGATTTTCTTTCGGTGACCTATCAGCTAACTCATCTTTTGAAAATAATCCGATAAATCCGCTTATATCTTTAAGTTTATCAGCAATTTCAAAATTCTTTAACGCGGACGATTTCATCTTCTTGTTCCCGGTAGCATCAGTCCTCGGCCCCGATTTTTACGAGTCCGTCTTCCCAGTGGGTATACCTGCATTCCGCGTCTTATCCCTAACAGATTTGGTAATAAACTTCCTGCTATCTCTGCTATCGTTGCAGTTCTTTCTTGTGGTTCTTCTTTTTTGTAATAGGAATTTTTCGTGCTCGTCTTGTCGGCATTGTTATAATTATCGATCAGATAAAATTTGGATTTTATAGCGGCCCCTGTTAAAGCAACTGTTTGATTCTGTCACCGGTGACTCCGTTTCCGGATACAGCTTTTTTGAAGCTCCTGATACTGCACCTGACGTTGCAGCTAATCCTAACGTTCCTAGCACAGGTAATATCTTTGGCAATAATGTTCTTACCAAAGTAGCTATCGTTGTTCCGACTGATCCGCCAAGTATCGCTTTCGATCTGGCAAATGCTGTTATTTGTGCCACTGACAGATCAAGTATAAAAGGCTTACCTTTGAACAATTTGGATATCTGGCGTTGTGTTAGAAGTAATTTTGTTGGAACGCAACTCATTTTGAATTTTTTTTTAATGAAACCGCTTTTCGTTTAGCTATAGCTCGTGCTAGTTTTTGTATTTGTCCCTGTGACAGGTTAATCTCATGCAAAATATATTTCATTATGGATTTTGACAGATAAAATATGTATTACCACTACACCTGTACAGTCATTCTACCTTTGACGGCGTCAAGTGTTATGTATCTGTCAGATGTTACAAGAGCATAAGCATAATATAAGTTATCTGGACCAGCGGGAGCTATTCCCAAAGTTCATGTTACTTCGATGTCAGCTGTTGATCCAATAGCTCGTTCGCTGTGCTTATTAACATCAAAACGAAATATCTGGTAAAGAGATTTAAACTCTTCGTTAGATATTTGAGATCTAGTATCAGCGTCCTGATATTTCTGCATCGCCTCCATCAGATACATATATGCTCGAGATACGTTTCTATTAGCATTATTTCCGAAGCTACATTCGATCACTCGTTCAGGATATTGCTTAGAGTTTATTCTAACAAATATGCGCCTTACGTCAGCGCTATCAAAAACAGAATTGTTTTGTTCTTGATCATTACGTTTATTTTGTCGCTGAAACACGATAAATATTTGACGCGACAATTGCTAGCTTGGCGTTATTGTTATCCGCCTTGTGTTTTCTGTTGTGTTTGGTACTGCAATTTGATAAACCTTCTACTGTTCAAATAACATTGTCTCAGGTTCTATTAGTTTTGAGATGGATATGACAACCCGAGGAATGCATAACGCCAATCGTGAAATCACAAACTGGCAATCAGCTATACTAGCAGCTCTCCTAAGCAATCGATATTATTAGCTTGGTCAAGTATAAGAATGTGTTTTATACCACGAAAACTTCAGTGTAGTCCCTGCAAACTCCAAATATTGTGATTAACGATAGCATCATTGCAATTTGAAGTGACTGAGCTGTGTAATTTCGTCATTTAACAAAACCATCGTTGTACTCTCGAAGATTGATCACATGAACAATACTCTGAGCCTTTGCTAACAACGCAGCTGCGTTTCCGGCAGTGGCTGATGGATCAATTCCGATTGCATTACAAAGAGCTATCACAGGATTTCTCACATTTACTTCCGCATTATCAGCTGCTTGAGCTGTTCCATACTGATTATGAAGCCTCAACAAAAAGTTGTTTATGTTAGTGCGAGCCCCTGCATCATCACCACCAACAACTGGTGATTCACCAGTTTGAATCAGATCCAAATCAGCAGTATTTCCTAGCGATGAATCTTTGATCCACATATATTTATCGCAACAGATCTCGAATAATCATCGCTGAACGACACTACGTTTAGAATAGTACTTGCTATCGGCAAGTGCATGGAAATATCTTCTACTGTTTGATTGGCTAGTTGATATCTGGCACTTTTGAACAAGCTCCAACCGTTGTTTACTAAAGTAGTATTTGCTCCAACACCAATATCACCATCCTCGTCTGTTCTTATACTACCTCGTACTTCAAGTACGGTTTTGTGCGGCAGCAAAAACACATCATCTCGAGTATTAAATGTTCTAATCCACATCTTGTTAGGCTCATTAGAGTTATGGTTAAAATATTCAACATAATCGAACTCCGTTGCAGAGTCGTCCACGGTTGTCTCATCAGCAAGGTCAAGATAATTTGTAATAGACATTTTTCTTGTAATCTTCTGACAAAACCATGATTATTTTTACAATCACCTAAAATGCAGCAACATCAAGTTTTTGTCTAGCTCGCTACGAGTTTTCTAACAATCTCTTCGCCGGCCGGAGACAACAATTTTGTTTTGTTGTTGTTATCATCGCACGTGCTGTTTCTGATGATGGTGCTATTTCAAAAATAACCTGTTTTATATCAGGACCGCTTGGCACTCCACCTTTAATTTTATCAGCGATCCTTTATCCGACAGCTGTTCCTGCTGCAGATACGGCTTCTGTTACAAAAAGCTTTTGACACGTTTAACGCGATTGGCGCTACTTTGTGGGCTATTGCAGGTATATTTTCGATTATCTTTGAAAAGATATTTCCAAAAAGACCTACGATTATTTTGTGATACATTTTTCGTTGTATCATCTTGTTTATAGAAAATGACTGATAAAGTTGGCTTTGTTCAGCTACTGACGCGCAGATGAAGATAGTAATGATTTCGTTGTTAAGATCAATCTGACAACCTGATTGATCGGTAAGTGTCATCGTGATAGATGATATTTGATTTTCGACACTAATATGATAGTATATTATCTGTCTCAGATTTACTTGCATTAACGAACCCGGTGGAACATCATGGCAAAACGAATAAATCGTTTGTCCTTGGCTACCGTATATGACCCAGTTGCAATAGAACAGTTTATCAGGATTATATTTACATCTGTGATGTTGACGGCCGACTCGCTGTCATATGATACTCTCGCAGATATGTCAGATCCGTATTGTTGTTTATTGAATCCCAGCAAAGATCCGATTGTGTGTTTGCTACTCAAATCGATAAACAATTTGTATTTTAGTGTTATTCTTGCTCGCAACGTGTTGTAGTTCGAAATGATCTTGAAATTATCAGTTGATATATCACAACTGCCAGTAGTAATAAGAAATTGTATGGTTTTGTTCATATCTGTGACGTTGTAGGCGCCTTGTAGTATCTTAACCATTTTCACTCCATGACGCCATTGGTTTGCACCCCGAACGTCAAATCGTCATTGACGTTAGTTTTAACATTTGGCATAGAGTGCCAAACAGTAGCTGATACTAATTTAATCTCATATTGCTTTCGGGACCTAGGATCAAGTTCGATAAAAGGATTATAAAAATCTGAAAAGTTTGCACTGTTAGATGTTGTCTGAGATGAGTCGAGTAACACTGTCATCGACGACAATTTTGTTTTATTTGCAGATAAAAACATAATAATTGGGTTGCGTTAGCGAATTAATTCGCAGCGAATCAGCTAGCTGTGTAACACATGATACTCGTCAGTCGTTAAAGATCCGTTTGATCGTAGATGATCAAGTATCTCAACTATTTCATTATCAATTTTTGTGATGGTGTTTCCAGCTTCTTTCGATGATATAAGCAGCATCCGTCGATTAATAATAGCAGCTGCCTAGATAAAGATCTTTAATCCTTTACCGTCTTTTTCTTCTACAGTATCATGTTCAGAATCTGTTTCAAATTGTTTATCATATTCTATACTCTGCTGCTCGTCTTTTCTCATTTTATTTACTTCCTCATCTTCTATTTCTGTCGCCATTGTGTTACATATGTGTAATTAAATTACTTGTGTGTTAGTTTTAAATTCTCTTTTACATTATTTTTATTTCATTACATTTTATTCTAAGGATAATATTTTTACTGGATTTGACATTTTTCCCAGTAAATTCAGTTGAGATCCTTTGAGCCTGATTGGAACGCAAAACTATTGCTTCATTGTATTTTTAGCTGACCTTGTTTCAGAAATTTGGTAAACACAGAGTGAAATCATTGGTTGTAATCAAGGTCATACTTCGCCTACGTGTTAGTCTGAATAAACAACGTTTTATTCTTAAATTTATTTCCAGTGTGGGAATCAGATTCTTAACTAGCCTATAGGAATCTACGTGATAATTGGCATTTGTTTACTGCGCTGTTCAAGTTAAGTGACCATGTGAGCCATCATGTGATTTAAAATCGCGGGTTAAAACAGACATTTTCTAGTGAATTTGATCAGTCGTAAAATATACCTTTAGGCCGAAAGGTATTCCTGTTGTTGCCATTTGAATTGAGTTTTTTTATTTAAAATAATTTATTCACCCTGAAAAATACTCTTTTTCATCGGAATTCTTGGACAAAGACATTTACTAAATTATTCGGAATTCAAAAGCTGGAATTATATTCTTGGTGACTCAACAAGGAGCTGCTGACACATCAACACAAACTGGTTATAGAGGACGTCATCGCCTTCCATATTGGAACTTCATCGAGATTCGAACATAGATTCAATTAGAACTGTTTAGTGATAGGACTTATCTTTTTCAATTCTAGGATTAATTTTTGGTTTATATTCACAAACCGTAAGTCCTATTTCATATTTTTACCTTGTTTTCTAGGAAAATAAATTATTTTGTTAAATTTACAAAGCTTGTTTACTTCACTCTTTTCTTTTGTTACTTTTGTACGAGCCTACACGTAACAAAGGAAAATCGGGGTTCTTGTCCTTGGGATATATGAATTTTGGCTAAAATATTTCAGAAAATTGTTTTTTGAAATTTAAATTCCCCTAGTTTTCAGAATATTTTAAATCCCATGTACTATTTCATATTTTGTTTGACATTTTTAGTGGAATCAACAGGCTTTTTTCACAATGTCATCAAAGGTGGAGACTTTTTCTAGTCCTACTCAGGAGCAGTTGGATAGTTTGAAAAAAGATGAGTTGCTTGAACTTGCCAGAAAATATAATCTTCCTGAGGCAAAATCTTCCTTAACAAAGCAAGAAATTAAAAACATTTTGATCCAGGATTTGGTAGACAAGAATGTTTTCGATAAAAGTGTTTTGGGTTCGACCAGGAAGTCTGCATCCGACTCCATATAAACGTAAAGAAATTGAAATTAAAATACAAGATGGAATTAGAGTTAAGGAAGCTGGAACGTCAGACAGATAAAGAGGAAAAACAAATACAAATGCAGCTGCAATTGGACAAGGAAAAAGAACAAATACATTTACAGAAAGAACAAATGCAGTTACACTTGGAGAAAAAAAAGAACAAATGCATTTACAAAAAGAAGAGAAACAATCGCAGTTGCAATTTGAAGAGACGAAGAGAGAGAAAGATAAACAAATGCAGTTACAATTTGAAGAGAGGGAGACAGAGAGATAGATGCAAATACAAAAAGAGAAGGATGAAAAGGAATTTCAAATTAAAATGAAAGAAATGGAGCTGGCAAGTGAAAAGCACGATCCCACTTCACATACAAATTCAAGTTTTGATTTTACAAGAAATATCAGGTTAGTACCCCCTTTTAGAGAAACAGAAGTAGACAAATATTTTCTTCGTTTTAAAAAGTCGCTGAAAATTTGAAATGGCCAAGGGAGAATTGGACTCAGTTACTACAATGTGTACTAATGTCAGTTCACCAAAGTGCTGACCATGATGTAGTTAAGGAATGCATTTTACAGGGTTATGAGTTAGTCTCTGAGGCTTATCGGCAAAAATTTAGGAACTATAAAAAATATGCTGGACAAACTCATGTCGAATTCGCAAGAGAAAAAGAGCAGTTATTTGATAGATGGCGCTCAGCCGAGAAAGTTGAACTTGATTATGAAAGTCTCAAACAACTTGTATTACTTAAAGTGTTCAAGAACTGTGTCCATAGCGACATTAAGACTTATCTTGAAGAACATCAGATCGAAACCTTGGAAAATGCTGCTCGTGCTGCTGATAAGTATTTCTTAACTCATACACTTTCTGTTGTAAGCAAGTCTTTCACTCAGCAGTCTACTGGTAGAAAGGTATTTCAGTCTAATACGACTCCTTCTAAAACTCAATCTTGCACAACATCTAAAAATCAAGCTTCTGATAAACTTGATTCAAAATCCTTGTCTCTTCCTACTTGTACCTATTGCAAGAAAAAAGGTCACGTTATTTCTCATTGCTTCAATTGAAATATAAGAATCAGAATCAAATAGACCTATCCCAAATGCTCTTATTTCTAAGAGGTCAAGGTCACGTCATGTATTGAAAGCAATACATTTGCTGGGTCTAATAATCTCCAGTCTGATTTTATTAAGGAGAATTATGAACCATTCATGTCAAAGGGTTCTATATCACTCTTGGGTGATTTGGCCAGTCCTATCCCTATTAAAATTTTAAGGGATACAGGAGCTTCTCAGAGTCTTTTATTATCAGGTACCTTGCCTTTTTCTGAGACATCTTGTTCTAATGAGAGTGTTCTCATTCAGGGAGTAGAGTGCGGCTTTGTTAATGTTCCTCTCCATTCTATAAATTTGTCATCAGACTTAGTTTCAGGACCTGTGATAGTCGGAATAGTGTCTACTTCACCCGTTGAGGGCATTCATTTATTACTAGTCAACGACCTAGCTGGAGACAAGGTTGTGGTTAATCCACTTGTAACTGACAAGCCTTCTTTGGATCAGAAAGTTGATCCAATTGAAAAAGAATTCCCTGATTTACACCCAGCTTGTGAAGTTACTAGAGCTATGGCAAAGAAAGCTCTTGAGAATGATTTTGATAAGGAAAGTATTCCTTTAGCTGACACATGTATTGGTCAAGCTTTTGATGAAGTCACTTTGATTCCTTGTTTGGATCAATCAAAAGGTATTGATCACAGTGATCCTCTTTTAACTACTCAACCTCTTTTATCAAATCAGGGTGATAAACGACAATCACTTGTCGTCGAACAGGAAAAAGATCCTGAGATCTCCTGTTTGTTTCAGAGGGCCATTAGTGAAACTGAAGCCACTGAAGTACATCTCTGTTATTTCATTAAAAATGGAATTCTTATGAGAAAATAGAGACCTCCCGAGATACCTGCTGGTGACGAGTGGTCAGTGAAATATCAGATTGTAGTTCCAAAATCTTACAGACAGGAAATACTTAGTTTAGCCCATGAAACTCCTCTGGCTGGTCATTTAGGGATTAATAAGACTTATCACAAGATCTTGACTCGGTTTTATTGGCCTAAAATCAAAAGTGATGTCTGTAAATACTGTAGATCTTGTCATACTTGTCAAATGTAGGAAAACCCAATCAGAAGATACCTAAGGCTCATCTGCAACCAATTCCTGCATTTGACGAACCATTTAGCAGAATTATGGTAGATTGTGTTGGTCCCTTACCTAAGACCAAGTCAGGCAACCAATATATGTTGACCATTATGTGTGCGTCAACAAGATTCCCAGAGGCAATTCCTTTGAGGAATATTAAAACCATAACTATAGTAAAAGCTTTGATAAGTTTTTTTTTACTTAATTTGGCCTTCCCAAATCTGTCCAATCGGATCAAGGGTTAAACTTTATGTCTGGAATTTTCCAGCAAGTTATGTCTGAATCAGGCATTCAACAATTCAAATCTTCTGCCTATCACCCTAAGAGCCAAGGGGGTTTAGAAAGATTTCATCAGAATTTAAAAAATATGATTCGATCATATTGCTTTGATACGGCTAAAGATTGGGATGAAGGCATTCATTTACTTTTGTTTGCTGTAAGGGAGTCAGTTCAAGAATCTTTAGGATTCGGTCCCTTTGAACTAGTTTTCGGACACACTGTGCGTGGACCATTGAAGTTGTTGAAAGAGAAACTTCTTTCTAATGAAGATACTGAACTTAATCTTCTTGATCATGTATCTAACTTTAAATATAAGTTGTCAAAGGCTTGTGAGGTTGCAAGAGCGAATGTGCACTCTACTCAGTCAAAAATGAAATTAAGATATGATAAAAACTCAAAGGAAAGGAGTTTTCAGCCTGGTGATAGAGTTCTAGCTCTCTTGCCCTTTCCACAAAATCTTCTTCAGACCAAGTATTCTGGTCCTTACACGGTTGAAAAGAAAGCAAATGATTTAAATTACATCATAAATACTCCTGCGAGGCGAAAACAAAAACAACTTTTCCACATTAACATGTTAAAGGAGTATGTTGAAAGAGATAGCCAAGTAAATCATGCAATTAATTTAGTTGTACCTGTCCCACCAACTGAAGATTTAAGTGAAG
>JAECUM010042346.1:0-22111 GCA_016617855.1 Megalonaias nervosa
ATACGTGGTAATGGTTTAACAGATTTAAGGCGTAAAAAAATAAATATGTGGGCAGAATCAGTTAAAGATACCGGAGCGTCTATCAAAGATGTCGCTGAGCTAGAAAAAAAATTAAGATTTCCAATAACAGTAAAGACGCTGACAGGAGAGATTTTATATAAACCAAAATACATAAAAAATGGAGCTCCTATAAATATTATTGATCATAATTCGCATGCGTGGACCTCAGCAGTAACAATATTTCCACGAGATAAAGCGGTTAAATTTTATGATGGTCATATATTTGATTTTATCAAAAATATCAGTAAAAGTGACCCTGTATCCGTTTGGTTATTTCAAAGTTCAGAATATGATCATTACGATCAGTTAATGAGCCAAGCACTTAATGTAGAAATGGAACATCTTGCGCTGAAATATACTTCAGACGATGTCAAAGTTAGACAATTATTAAATAATTATTTTACAGTTCCATCTGTAGCGGCTCATTTCGCTCAAGAGAAAAATTTATGGAAACCAACACGATCGGAATTTCTTGAAGATATTCATAAAAGCTGTGTAGAATATGGACACGGAGGATTATGGAATACTAAATATAAGTGTAATGACGTTATATCTGTTGATATGGTAGCATGCTATCCTGGAAGTTTTCATCGATACGGAGAATGTTCTGAATATTTTAAGAGATTCGGACATCCATCACACGAGATGACCAGGGTTGCGATGAACGGACATTTACCAAATTTTGACTTAACCGGATTTGCTCATGTAGAATCATTCGAGTTTGCAGAAAATCTCCATCCGATTACTTATGCTTGGTTTGGAAGACATTTGTCAGAAAAATGTTGGGTTCCAATAGTACTATTGCGATATATGTTTGATGTTGGAATTTTAACATTATTGAAGGTGAGTGAGGCGATTATATCGTATAGTCCACAGAAACAAGTTTGGTTACCAGAACCAAATAGATTTAATATTAATGATGCCAGGAAAGAATTCCCTAATCTTAATGAAGATGACATTATTAAAATTACTAATAATATACGTAAATGCAGAAACGAGCATGATGAAAAACTTGCAAAAGATCTTGGTAGAAGGATAATTGGTAAATTTACTCAAGGAGGAGCCTATGATCATAAAAGACACTGTACAAGATTGATTATGGACGATGCTGAACTCGATTTTATAATTACTGATACAACAGAAAAAAATACATTTATAAATCGGAGTAATGCTTATTTGTCAGACGGAACCAAACTAGGTACAATTGTGAGTTATCTTGATGGTGACTCACCGCAGTTTACTCATTTAAGATCATCTATGTTGGCATATGTTTCTATAAATCTACTGTCTATGATAAATATATTTCCTCGTGATGCTGTCAGAGTCGCCACGGATTCGTTCTACATAAATAAAAAATATACGGATTTATTAAAACCGCTACTTGGTAATGGTGAATGGGGATCATGGAGAATAAAACAAGAAAATATACTTAGCTATTCTGAATCCGCCGACGTTGAAATTAAGGAAATATATTACAAAAATAATAATCAAGCATCAAAGTCATCAGCACCATCTGTATATGATCCTGCGCCTAGACATAAAACTGTTTATCTTAACGGATGCGGTGGTTCAGGTAAAACAACGCGTGTGCTTAAATTATTCATGAATAATAATTCAGATATAATTGTTTTGACACCGACACATAAATTAGCCAGAGAGATAAAACAGCGAGGAGTAAAATCGTGTACATATCATAGTTTCTTTAGATGGTGTGGAGACACATGGACTCCTGAGCGAATGGGTGAGAAATATATACCTAAATATATTATATGGGACGAGATATGCACGGTGTCGTTAGAAATATTAAAAACATTTCTTGATTGGCTATTAACAAAGAATACTGCTGTAATAATGTGCGGTGATCATGGTCAACCACCACCTTTTATTGGACAGTCTCCACATGAATGGCTAAAGAATAACGTAGATTATTATGAAGAAATAAATGATGAACCGCTGAAGGAATTTAAAAGGTTAATCAGACTTCAGCCAGACAGAGTACAATGTGAAATAATGCGAGGAGTAATTCCAGAAACTTCTATGAATGATTTTCTAAATTTATGGAATCCCGCTGATTTAATAGTTGCAAGTAGAAAGATAGTTCGTGATGAACTACAGGATAAATTATTTATGCTACATAAAGAAAAGTTTTCAGATCTACCTGTACCTTTGTGTTATCGCCCAGCAGATACTCGACGACAGAATATTGATGTTGAAATTCCTGGTGGTGGAATACAGAATCTTGTCTTAAATGATATTATTTTAGTCGATATTAATGTTGTTGAGAATGCGCTGAGTATGAATAAATCACCGTGGACGTTAGGATACGCTATAACTATTCACTCGTCACAGGGGTTAACTATTTCCGATACAAATATCTGGATTATAGATGATCGGATCGAATGGTCGAATTTAGTCTATCTCGCAGTTTCTAGGGTCAGAAGAATATATCAACTACATAGGGTTATTATGAATTTTACAGAAAATAATAATCAGACTGTTAATAATGACGTAATAAGAAAAAAACTATCTGGTTATAAGCAATGTGACAAAAAAAATAAACGTGATTTTGATATTGATACTGAATTTATTATAAAACTAAAAACACAACAGAATAATAATTGTGCAAGTTGTAACTGTAATATGTTATGGCAATATTCGAATAATAATCCGAGACAATTTACCGTAGACAGAATTAATAGTGATCTTGGTCATACACGTGATAATGTGATGCTGACCTGTCTTGAGTGTAATCGACGTAGAGGTTCTGGTTATGTAATTGTATGTGGTGGTAATTGTGTGTCTTTAGGAATTACCTGTAATTATTCACGTACAAATCCACGTTGAGGTGCGGTAGAATCTAATCTGTAAATTGGAGGTCTACCAGTGGATCTAACCACACTAGAAATTGTATGTGTAGTCACGCTCCAAATAGGATCAGTTGTTGTTTTTTTACCACCTTCAAGTTCGCCAGGTTCATATAAATATCTTACAGTTACATTACCTAATACTGGTTGAGGTTGATGTCTGTCATTGCTACAGGGTATATATTTTTTTGTGATCGCATTAGAAGGTTTCATGGAAGTTGAACGAGTAATTTCATTATTTAATGCAGCTATCACACTTGGTAACCTTGCAACCCATTCACGAGATCGCTCACCGGACTTAAAGTCAGTGGATATTTCTTTTGCATATTGGTATCCAAATAACCGCTCGGCAAGTGTTCGATTAAATCGTTCAACAATTGCCTGATCACGATGAATTTCAGTATGTCCTCGTCTGATTTTAACGTTACGTTTCTTCATCAACGATGATACTACTCCAAGAAATTCTTTACCAGGATCAACCTGTAATAACTGTCGCCATCGCAAAGGTCCTCGCTGATAAATTCGTTCAAACGCAGATGCAACTTCAGACGCTGTCTTTGTTGATAATGGTTCAGCTTCTTTATATCTACTTGCAACGTGAACGACAGTTAATGCGTATTTGTATGTGCGTGATTGACGTTTACCAATTTTAATGGTATCGTGTGGTAAAAATAAAATATCTGCTTGATGAACCTCATTAGGGACGCTGACATCAAAATGTGTATATTGAATTTTTTTAGGTGGTGGTAGATAAATTTGCCATATTGCCTGTCGTGCTAACCACGCTGCAGCAACAGAATGTGATACTTTTGCTGCTTCAGATAATTTAGTAATCGCTGATCTGCCTCTCCAATATCCTCTTGGGCTATAATAAATGGATTCCATTATAATATTTATATAATTAATTACCAGCCCCTAACATTATTTTACTTTTCATGGCAGATTTTACTAGACAACTAGCTAATTTATCTCTGACAGATTTATTGGGTATAGAATTTAATGCATGAATCAATTTTACATCTGCGAGATGCCTTTGTTGTAAATCTTTACTTTTATACGCAACATCATGAACATGACACCCTTTATCAATCTTATTTATTGGATACTCTCCTGATCTTGGTTGATCTTGATTATCGAGTCTGATATCAAGTCGAGTTCCAGGACCGCAATAATTATATCCAGGAATATGTTTCTCACCGGGGTATTTAGCCCACGGAGTTCCTGGTAATTTTCCTAATAAAGCGGCAATATCTCCACCTGTCTTTGTTTTGACAAATTTGTATTTCTTCGTGCTACATTTTACACATTTGCCTGTCAGAGCACGTCGTTTATTTTTTGTTGTTATTGTAGTTAATTCAGCAGTGGGTGTAGGAATTTTACACCGAACACAATACAAACTCATATTATTTATTATATGGATACAATTGACTTTTCGGCGACACGAAAACAGGAGCCAGTGAAGCATCATCCAGCACTACCAAATTCAATAAGAATGATTATATTAGGTCCATCTGGATCGGGTAAAACACAACTATTACTAAATTTAATAATGCGATGGTTAAAATGGAGTAAACTGTATTTAGTAGCACCATCTGTAGATGATCAACACTGTTACGAAGTACTTAAAGATTTTAATGAGAAAGCGAAATTAATTAATGAAGAAGATAAAAATAATGATGTTATCGATTTTATCACCGACATTGATGAGGCTCCATCTGTAGATGACCTCGATGGATTTATTAATAATTTAGTAGTATATGATGACGTTATGTTAGATAAACAAACAAATCCAGCTAGAATATTTTCCAGAGGTAGACACAAAAATACAGACGTTATATACGTCACTCAGCGTTATACACAAATACCGAAGGTGATCAGAAACAACTGCAATATTTTAGTTGTATTTAATGGAATAGATAATTATACGTTAAAAAATATTTGCTATACCTGGTGTTCAGGGGATATGGATATGATGAAGTTCAAAAACTTTTTTGCTCAAGCACAGGCTATTCCATTTGGATATATAACAATAAATCTACATGATCCAAGATCTAGATATCGTGTAGGTCTGGATAAAATCTTTGGTTAATTACAGCAGCAGGCAGGGTGGCCGACAAAAATTAAGTGACCCGCGAGTAAATTAAACGCCTTATAACATAAAAAACAAAAAATCAAAACTAAAATAACAAAAATGAGCTAACATTATCCGTTTTGGTAATAATAAAAGTTAGGAGGTTCGATTTAGCGTTATTGACATTATTTTTTCAGCCCCTGTAGGAACCTTTATTTTATGAAAAACTTGCTCGAAACCAATTTGTAGGGTTCACCTTGCCTGCTGCTGAGTTTGTTTATAACTCTCTCTCTCTCAACTGCTACCAACACATTTGTTTTATGACGGTAGAGATTGGTAGTGAGATTGAGAAGATTTAATCTGTTAATATTATCTGTACATATTGCAGTTTCCCACTTCAAGTGAAAGTGACCTCATCAAAAGCCTGACCAATACATGTGTCAGCTAGAGGAATACATTCCTTATCAAAGTCATTTTCAAGAGCTTTCTTTGCCATAGCTCTGGTAACTTCACAAGCTGCGTATAAATCAGGGATTTCTTTGTCAATAGGATCACCTTTCTGATCCAAAGAAGGCTTGTCAGTTACAAGTGGATCAACCACAACCTTGTCTCCAGCTAGGTCGTTGCCTAGCAACAAATGAATGCCCTCCACTGGTAAGTTAAACACGATACCGACTGTCACAGGTCCTGAAACTAAGTCTGATGACAAATTTACAGAATGGAGAGGAACATTAACAAAGCCGCACTCTACTCCCTGAATGAGAACCCTCTCATTAGAACAGGACTTCTCAGAAGAAGGCAAAATACCTGACAATAAAAGACTCAGAGAAGCTCCTGTATCCCTTAAAATTTTAATAGGGATAGGATTGGTCAAATCACCTATGAGTGATATAGAACCCATCGACATGAATGGTTCAAAATTCTCCATAATAAAATCAGACTGGAGTTTATCAAACCCATTAAATGTATTGCTTTCAATACATGACCGTGACCTTGACCTCTTAGAAATAAGATCATTTGGGATAGGTCTATCTTGATTCTGATGCCTATATTTCAATTTGAAGCAATCAGAAATGACGTGTCTTTTTTCTTGCAATAGGTACACGTAGGAATAGGCAAGGATTTTGAAACAAGTCTATCAGAAGCTTGATTTTTAGAATTTGTGCCAGATTGAGTGTTAGAAGGAGTCGTATTGGGCTGAAATACATTTCTACCAGTAGACTGCTGAGTGAAAGATTTGCTTACAACAGGAACTTTATGAGTTAAGGAATACTCATCAGCGGCAATAGCAGCATTTTCCAAGGTTTCAATTGTATGCTCTTCAAGATGATTCTTAATGTCATTAGGAACACAGTTCTTGAACTCTTCAAGTAATACTAGTTGTTCAAGACTTTCATAATCATGTTCAATTTTCTTGGCTAAGCACCATCTCTTGATTAACTGTTCTTTATCTCTAGCAAATGCAACATAAGTTTGTCTAGCTTCTTTCCTATAGTTTCTGAACTTTTGCCGATAAGCCTCAGGGACTAACCCATAACCCTTCAAGATGCATTCCTTAACCAAATCATATTCAAAACTTTGCTGTACTGACAGGGATATATAGATATCCCGGGCCTTGCCATAAAGTACACTTTGCAATAATTGAGTCCAATGCTTCCTTGTCCATTCCAAATTTTCAGCAAATTTTTCAAAATGAATAAAATATTTGTCTACTTCCTTTTCCCTAAAAGGGGGCACTAACTTGATGTTTCCTACAATGCCAAACTTTGAATTTGTATGAAAAGTGGAATCGTGCTTTTCACTTGCCAGCTCTATTTCTTTCATTTTAATTTGAAATTCCTTTTCATCCTTCTGCTCCTGAGTTGGATTAGAAAGAAAAATCTCCATTTTTGATAACGCCATTGTGAATGAAAGCCTGTTGTTTTCACTAAGATTTCAAGTAAAATGTGACACACAACTTGGGATTTAGAACTAGGGGTATTTAAATTTAAATTTTTAACCAAATTCATATATGAGCCAAATTCATATATACCAAGGACAAGCAACCCAATTTTCTCTTGTTTCGTATAGGCTCGTTAAAAAGTAATAAAAAGAAAAGAGTGAAGTCAACAAGCTTGGTAAGTTTTAACAAAAATAATTTATATCTCGAATTTAAATTTTGGGATCGCTTGTGCGATAGAAATATTAGAATTTTATTTTTAGCGTTCTCGTATCTGTATAGGAACGTGTTAGTTTGAAAATATTATGCTGTGCGAGAGAGAGAGACTGACAGACAGACAGATCACTGAGTTTGTTTATAACTCTCTCTCTCAACTGCTACCAACACATTTGCTTTATGACGGTAGAGATTGGTAGTGAGATTGAGAAGATTTAATCTGTTAATATTATCTGTACATAGTACAGTTTCCCACTTCAAGCTGGGCCAACAAATCTTTGTCTCTAATGAAACAGTAATATACCACCTCCCCCTTCCGAAAATTTATCATTCATTATACAGTTAAAAATCAGACTTTCACGTGCAAAATGTGCCCAACGAAACGTGTAAACGACAGCACCTTGCAAGAAATATATGATGCAATAATGTTTATGTAAGGTAGTGGTTCTCAGACATTTCTTTCGAGGACCACTTGAAGATTTGCGAGGCTCTTGATGGACCACTTAATGATTGTTGAGGGTCTTGTCAGCCCACATAATGATCTTTTCTAATTTTGACTGTACCGTTAGCTAACCGTTGCAGAGTGGTTTGGATCTAAGCAGTACGTATAAAAATTAATAACAATTAACATCTTTTATTCCACAAATAGAAGTACACAATTTATATTTAATACCAGTAGTATTTCCTTTCTGATGTAATGGACTAGTCTGTCGTTTTGAGCAAGGTTCAGGTACTCGATTGTACCGCAATCTTTCCTCGGACCACCAGCCGTCCTCGTATCACAGCTTGAGAACATGTTTTACTAAGGGTACTGATTGACCGTGAGTGTGGGTTTGCAGATAGAATGAAAGAATAACAAATAAACCTCAGTAATCGTCTGCTTTCTCTGTATGACAGAAGAAATATGTGTGTGGGGGTGGGGTGGGGGGGTGAGTGGGTGTGTGTGTGTGTGTGTTTGTGAAAACCTGACTTCTGCATAAATTTATTCACTGATCCCTCCACGTATAGTGAGGTCCACTGAACAGTCCTGCCAGGCATTTCGGAAGAGATTTATATCACAGCCATACTACTCGCTAATTTAAATTTCTGTGTAAATGATTCAATATTTACTTTCGACTACAGTGATCGTGCATATTTAGGTTGTAATCAACTTACCTTAATAACTAATCTTGACCTGTTTTATGTGAAAATCAACTCGTGACACCATTATGAACAACATGGCGACATCGTCTCAACCCGGATATATAAAATTACCAGGAGATATTTATAGGCAACAAGTCAATATTTGGCGTGATCACGTGTTATTTAGTCAGCATGTATTATGTGCTAGCCAGCCAGTAAAACCAGGTCAGATCATATATTTAACGGGTGTTTGTGTACTGAATTGAATGAGCCAGTATTCTACAGAGGGACAGCAAACCTTCATTGACCGACTCACTTCTTTTCAGCATCATTTCCTCTTTCTCTCCCACACAAATGTAAGCATGTATGTATGTATGTATGTATTTATGTATGTCAAATACATAAAATGGATTATTTGTTAGGAGTCAAGTTGAATTGGCACACCCTGCCCCAGAATTTCCATGTACATTTCCCAAAAGACAGGGAGGGGTGGAAGCCACCTTGTAAACTGTTGCTTTGATGAAGCGTCAATGTTGCTCTGAATTGTATACTGTTTTAGAAATAAATTAGTTAACGATGACGGTTGTGTCATTGTGAAAATATTTGATGAAAATCTTGTTGCAATATATCGACGAAAGACAAATTTAAAGTTAAATTAACCAGTTTATGTTGGTGCAGCTGTTCTTGATATATCAAAGTTGCTGATTTACGATGTTCACTATAAGTTTACCAGAAAACAGTGGCTAGATTCTTAGTTACTATTTGCGGATAGAGATTCGCAAGTTTGTAGTATAAAATGTGAGGATGTGTATCAAGATATTTGTAAATACCGTGACCTATTTGATTTATCGGATTATTCAGCAAGTAGTGGACTTCATGATGATGCAAAATAAAAAAGTTATTGGCAAGATGAAAAATGAATTTATGTTTAAGCCACTTAAGGAATTTGTCGGACTAAGAAATAAAATGTACGTCGTAATTTTAGATGGCAATAAACGGACAAAAAAGCACAAGGTATTCCTCGTGGGTATGTAAAACAATGTATGAAATTTGATGATTTTTAAAGCAGCGCTAAACAGCTGCAGTAATGTTATTAAAACAAATGTTATTAGAACAAATCATCACAAACTTGAAACAGACACAATTATGAAACGTGGACAAAGTAATTTTGACGATAAGAGATATTCTGAGGACGGAATTAATACACTAGCTATTGGACACCACGCCAGTACTGGTGATACATTCAATATCATATTTAATTAATTTTGTCTCATATTAAAAATAATGTTCGAGAATTTAACATTAGCCGATGGAGTTAGCAGCAAAATTAAAAAATTGATGGTTAATGGCCAGCAATTATTAGTTGACATTAATGATGAAATTTCAGTTATTTATTTTAATAAATTTGATAGAATTAAACTCTCGCTTATCAAATCAGATAACAGCAAATATTTTGATTATCTTGAAAAGTTACGAGATGGGCTTTTATTGAAATACGATAACCTTTACGATCCGATCAGTCAAGAAAAATATTCAAAATTTAATATCGACTTAGACCGGTCTAAGGTTTTTGCAAAAGGTTGTAAGTATCTTCTCAGTAAGATAGCTATGAAAGAGTTATTTGAATGTCAGCGGAAAAATTAAATTTTATTTGTATAAACACGATCATAAATCATTCCTGATAGCTAATGTTGAGACATTAATAATTGGAGAAGAAAGATACCTCTGTCTGTTTTCTTTGTATGTTTTGAAGGGAGATAATACTGTCTTCGAGCTGTCGTAATGCTTGTCTCTCTTCAGCGTTGATCGTTCAGTAATTGATAATGGAAGAAGATCATTTGTTAGAATCACCTGGTATCAAACAATATTAATAATTGTAAAACCTTAGGATAAATAAATAAATGTCGCAATATAGCCATATAAAACCAATGTTCTGTATTGATTTTGTGTAGGCAGCTTGACAAAACCCACTTGCAGAATGCATTATCGATCTCCAGACCACAGAAGTCTGTCTGTCTTGTAATTTAAGCCGTTGTATCGATCCAACATGGCATTTCGTTTCCTGGACATAGTGCAATGTGTTTTAACCAGTGTCGAAATGTATAAGATTGTAGATTTTATGATTTATTTTATAGTTTGATAGTAATGTTTATTCAAAATCAAAAATGTAATACTGGTCAGTTATAGAAATTTCCCGTTAGATAACTTTATAATAATTTTCTAAAACAAATATATAAGGAGTCTGTAGTACAGTGCTATCGCAGTTGACTCTCATACTCAAGGTTTTGAGTTCGATTCCCGTAAGACACATAGTCGACTGTGTGGCGATATGATGCCATTTATCTTAATATAGTGGGGGTCCAGCAAGTTTCCTCGAAATTCAACATAAAAAATACACTTTCCCACCATGTCACCACGTGTGGGTGCACTTTTGCACTCCCCGGGGTTGATTATGGGGGAGAGTGTGCAAAATCTGTTGAACGTAGAGAAGGCCCCCGTTTGTATGTGCCGTCCTTATATGTTGTGCAGTCCATAAAAAATACGGATCGCCTTCTGAACTTGCTAAAATATCGTTTTGTAATTTAATGGTTCATATGGGGGTTGTGTCTGTTTCGTCACCACCTGAACTTGCTAGCAATCTAGGAGTTCAGATGGTGGTTTGTGTCTGTTTCGTCACCTTCTGAACTTTCTAGAATGTCGTTTGGCAATCTAGGATTCTTCATATGGGAATTATATGTTGTGCGGCCCATAGAGATAAGTACTATATGTATCTATGCTCTCCTTAGAGCTAAGTTAGAATTAAGTTTATATATGTATCCTCTGAACTTGCTAGGATGTCGTTTGGCAACCTAGAAGTTCACATGGGGATTGATTTCGAATGCCCCTGAGCTTGCTAGAATGTTGTTGGCAATCTAGGAGTCCAGATGGGGTTCTGCAGTCCTTAAAATTAAGATTATATGTACCCTCTGAACTTGCTAGAATGTCGTTTGTAAACCTAGGAGTTCACATGGGGGTTTAATATATGTTGTTGTGTATATTTTGCCATCCTCTGAACTTGCTAGGATGTCGTTTGGCAACCTACGAGTTCACATGGGGGTTGTGCTGTTAATATATGTTTTTATTTTTATTTTAAACAAATATGTATTATATTATAAAATTACAACATAACATAAAAATATATTCCTGAAAAATTTATTTATGATTTTGAATCATTACAACATTAGTAAAAGGAAATGAGTTGTTTCTATATCAGAGACCCATTTCTCCAGACAAATATATTTCGTCACCTTATTTTGTGCTGTGAAAAAAAAAACTATATAATTTGTCACCTTATTTTCAGCTAAAAAAGGCTGGTGAAGAAAATGTCAAGATAGAAGCGTTTTGGAGGGGAAATGGGGTCTCTGAGATAGGAATCTCATTTTCCTCTACTACTAATCATACATTATTCATAGTTTTGTAAATACTGTAGTTTCATACCCTTGGTGATAGATAAAACGTTTGTTTGTTTGTTCCATACGTTGATTCGTATTTGTTTATTTGTTTAAGTTACATTTTCTGACTAGTTCCATTCAGTAAAAACATCATTTCCTGATATCAGTTGTTACCTTGGTGCGCATCATTTTGATAAATCTATTGTAGGACATTTATACACACGGCTTGGTGTCAGATTCATACAACGTTCAGATAAGTTGCAAATAAACATATAATTCACGAATTTGCTTCAGTGTATTCTCTAAAAGCTAATCCCCACCTGAATTAATCTTATTACAACAAGATCCAAGATAAACATCACAAAAACAATCTTCAAATTTTTGCCGAAACCGACATTGTTGGATGGAATGGGCCGGCCCTGACAGAAAATTAAACTTAAAATTAAATTTGTATCGACCAAAGCTGTAATGGGCAACATCGTTATGAGTCGACTCCGGATTAGGCCGACCTTGACAGTCATGACTTCTAAATTAAATTAACATTGTTATGGGACGAGAACGTTTGTCGTCTACGTTGGTAGTGAGAGAGAGAGAGAGAGAGAGAGAGAGAGAGAGAGAGAGAGAGAGAGAGAGAGAGAGAGAGAAGGAAGAAAAACAATAAAGCTTTTTGGCAGAAAACATTTTGGGCAGAATAATTAAAAAAATGAACTACAATTACCAAAAATTTTACCGGAAGTGTTGTTACTTATGTATCGTGGATGTTACCATAGCGAAACCGCTTAATTTGTCACTAGGAATACGTCGAAATTATATCCTGAGGATCTTGACCAAGTTGCATATTAATAACGATATTCGATGAATAAATAATTCGTCCAACATACGAATGTGCAATAAGACGCCACTGCATATCTTCAGCTATCATTACGTATAAGTCATTGTGTCATAGAGAAAATATATCTTGGAAGATTTGGAAAAATCTGCATGTTGATACATCTATATAATTATTGCGAAATTCACAGGATTCCAATTCGGATGAATCTTAATTACCATAAACGTGATGACGCACTTGCAACTTATATATATATATATACATATATATATATACGTTATTGACATGTTTTCAGCAAGATCCCAAACAGACGTTTTAAAGGCCTTTACGCCTTTGAATAATTCATGAATTTCAAATAGGTTTTTATTACATATTTTGTACAAATCCAGATTTTCATACTTTAAAATCTGCCGCTGCCTCAATTGTTCCTCCCCTATTGTCTGTGTGTGTGTGTGTGTGTGTGTGTGTGTGTGTGTGTGTGTGTGTGTGTGTGTGTGCGAGAGAGAGAGAGTGAGATAAAGAAATTGTCGAACTAGAAGTCGATGAATAAACATAATTTAACTTCTCTGATGACGGCAACGGATGTCATACTTCATTAGATATCTATTTCAAAATACTACCTAATCACTTCAGTTTTCCGACATTAACTTCCTTTCCTGATGATGTCATTTCCAACGACAAAACCAGTAAAGTTCACCATTATAGAGAAGAAGGTAAATTTGACATTTTTTGCAATCCTTTATGACAGCTGCAACCTTTCAAACCTATTTGATATTCAGTGGAATACTTCAAATAGAATTTATGTTTAGAATTAATTTCACTTTTGCTTCAATTATTTGCATTGTAAGACCAAAATATGAACGGAAAATATTAATTCATGCTTTAACACCCCATCCCTGCATATAGGCTCGTCGAAACTAATAATAAAATTACATCGTATACAGTGGGACGTGATACTTATAGGCTGTTCAAATCTAATAATAAAATTGCATCTTATACACTGGGGCGTGATGTAGAACCATTTCGTTAAATCAGAGGATCGTATCAAAACAACCCATCCCAGATACACACACAAACAGACTTCATAAATTCTCCCAACATAAGATTCAATGAAGTTACTGACCACAAATGAGTACTATGTTTCGACTATATAGCAAAAAAGAGGTTTAAAATCTTGTATATACTTAATGATAAATTTATGCTAAGAAATAAAATTCCATAAACTATTAGGTTCATGCCTAAAATTCTCAGACTGAGATTCATCTAAAAAATGAATAGTGTTTTCTTCCTATATATATTGTATATTCTATAGAATACAAGTACTGAAAAATTTTCAACATGACTTAAACTTTACAAATTATAAAACCTTGCAAAACAGGTATGATCCCCACTAAATAAAGTTATCAAAGTAACTAAATAGGAATGATGTCTGATCGAAGCAGGTACATATGTATATAAATTCAAAAGAACTTCACTTGCCTACGTCATTCAGTGAGCGTAACTTGATTGGGTCCAGCCCATACATAGTACCGTACTGCTACAGATCTGTCTGTCTGTGTAGAGAAGATTGGCAAGAATCATTTAACGTATACAAATTCATTTTTGCTATCATTTTTATATGCATCCTAGATGACCTCATCAGGTGTTTAGAATATTACAGTTATCTTTGATTTTTATCATTTTACACATTTTAAAACTCTTTGGAATTGTTTACTGTGAAAACAAATAAATCATTGCTACCAGGACTAAGCATAAACCGCGTGAGGCACAAAAATGAAATTTAACATACATATTTGTATTCGTAAGAAGGCTACCTGATTAAGTGTTAGAAAATTTAATGAATTTATGTGTTCATTTGTTTATTTTTGTACACATTTTTGGCACTTTTTTGAACTTCTAATTCGTGCATGAAAATCTTTTCAGAACTTGATAACGAAATGAAAGCAGTTTTAGCAAAGATGTGCTTGGCAGTATATGTCCACAAAATGAACAGATATTACCCAAAATTGTAATGGAAGTGGTATTACATACATATGGTAGATGTTACCACAGCGAAACCAAGTAATCTGTCACTTGGAATACATCAGAATTATACGCTGAGCGTCTTGTATAACTTGTATAGAAATAATGATATTCCATCAAAATTAATAATTCGCCCACCACACTGCTCTTCAGTAAGATGCCACTGTATATTTTCATCTATCGTTAGGTATAAGTCAATGCGTCGCAGAGAAAATATATCTTTGGTATTTATGTAAAATTTCTAAATGTTTGTTATATATATATATATATATATATATATATATATATATATATATATATATATATATATATATATATATATATATACACACACCAAATAACATGGCTTTCAAATGGTTGGTATACAGCAATTTGATATACCAATACACTAATAATATTGGTATATCAAATTGTGATCCGCCCATGACGCAATAATTTGAATATATAAGCATTCTTAGAAATGTATGCTGTCGGTTCTCTTTCTATATATAAAAGATAAATTTCCAATCATTAGTCATTAGTGACGTATGAAAATAACAATAAAACGTATAATAATCCCCGTCTTCTAAACGAATTTAACATGGTACACAACTTCATAGCAGTCCTTTCTTTTTCCGTTTCCCCCTCCCCTTTCATGCACAGGGGGCATAATACACAGAAATCTGGAATGAGAGAGAAAAAGACATTGGCTGGATAAAAATCCTTGTAACTGAAACTGCGCCAAGTAACCAACAAGACTATCGTTCGTCACAACGGCATGTGTACACTTCCCTTGAAACCTATCTAAAGTGTTGATATAATCAACCGGTGGACACAGTAAGGTAAATGTCTTGGTTACGGGGCACACATATGTAATTATTTAAAGCGTTGTTGGTGTTGTTGTTGTATCCTAAACCTATTATAAGGTTCTAAAAATTGATTATTATTGATTAAATATAAAAATATCCTAAAGCCGACCCCCTCCCCTCATTCTCTCTCTCTTTCTCTGTTGACCGTCGTATTAAGATAAGGGCTAAAATCAATGAAAAGACGAGAATAGAGAATTACCGTTTGTGTAATACCAGAATGTCTCTGGACCCATGAAGGATGATGGTAAAAGTTAGGTCAAACCGATCAATAGACAGAGAGAGAGAGAGAGAGAGAGAGAGAGAGAGAGAGAATTTGCTCGGTAGTAATGTTAGTTAAAGCAGAATAATGACTTAGATCAACATTAAGTATTTTGAAATATTTAAATTACCTATGGTTGGCTAGTCATTTCGGTTAGATTCTATTCATTGCTAATTTCCAAGCGCCTTTACGTCAGTGTATTGATAAGAGTTCATCATTCAAGAATCTTTGTGTGTGTCGTGCTTTACTTTCTTCATTAAAACTATCTTCCAGGTATAAATCATAAATGTAACATATTGATTTAATCAATACGAATAAAATTAGAAACTCAAAATTTGAAACAATCAACTTATAAATATGCAAAGGTCATTCTGAATAGGCACAAACGGACAGAACTTCCTTTTGTAGCGGACACAATCGGCAGGGATGTGAGTTCATTGACTCGGTAAATACACATCTGCGCTTAGTCAGTCTAAAGGCAAATATGTGTATTTGTATGTGATATAATTAAAATATTTGTATCGTATGTACGCTGTATCGATTATATACAACTTGTTGTATAAATTGTTCATTAATAAGAAACTCGGCAATCCTCGTTTTCTTGCAAGGAAAAATGTACACATCTCGTGGTTTATAATTGATACAGCGTACATACTATATATATATATATATATATATATATATATATATATATTGACGTATCAGAAGTATTTCTTTTCATCTTGACAGTCTTATGCTTTTTGCCCGTTTTTGGTAATTCTGCATATGATCTTCCTTTCATTGATTGGTATGCAGTTTCATCTCCTTCTGATTGCACATTGGTCACCTTGTTAAAATATGTTATTCACTTGCACGTAACACTTTTCCGATTGTATTCTGTCACATTTCTTTTTCCTCCGTTAAAAGTGCATTCTGATTTTATCACAATAACACATTCGTTAGATTTTTGGGTCTTGTATTTTGTTTATACAATCTGGTCCACGGAAGTTTGGTATACGCATTTATAACATCTCTTAGTACTCATATATATATATATATATATATATATATATATATATATATATATATATATATATATATATATATATATATATACAACTTGCATTTCTTACATATCAGTCTGATGTTGTTATCGCTGTCTATCAGGACTGGATGCTACACACCATGTTCAGTTTTAAAGTCGTCATTATTTTATGTACATGTTCTTTAAAACTATTAATTGCTACTATAATAAACCTATTTCCTTTGAAAATATTGCCTTCTTTCCAAGGCCTATAAATACATATTTACAAATAAGCATACATATTGGGTGATGCTGGGAATTTCATTGTCATCCAAAATTATGTTGCAATTCCAACAAACATATACAAACTGCTTTACAGAAAGAATTATATCATTACAAATTTCACATCATCTGTTTGTCAATATGATTCTTTTGGTTTTATCTTGTGGTAGTTATTTGTGATTCCGAGTGACCAGTTTGATGTTTTTTCTTTTCTTTAAGCAGCATGTTTTCAGGAATCTCCCAAACAAAACCTTTAAAGTCTTTTATGCCTTTAAACTACTTTAAACAATATATTTTTTTTTCAACTAGGTGTGTTAATACATTTTTTTTAACAAATTCCGATTTTCATACTTAAATATCTGCCGTTGCCTGAATTGTTTCTCCCCTAGGCTTTTCCCGTGTGTGTGTATGTGTGTGCATGTGTCTGTGTGTGTCTGTGCGTGAGAGAGAGAGAGAGAGAGAGAGAAATTGTCGAGATAGCAGTCAACTAACGAATAATATAATTTATCTCTTGATGCTTCTTTAGTTATCGATTTCAAAATCTAATCACTTCAGTATACCGACTTTAATTTCCTTAAAATACATGCGTGTACTTGAAGGCCTCGTGCTGTCATTTCCAACGACAAAACCAGCGAAAAAGTCCACCATTATAAATTAGATGTTAAATATGACATTGTATGCAGTCCCTTTTTTTCAACTGCAACCTGTCCAACTTATTTGATATTCATTGCTACATTGAAAATACGATATCAGTTAAGAATTAATTTCACTTTTACTACAATTATTTGCATTTTTAGACCAAAATCTGAAGGGAAAAATATTCATTCCATCTTTATCACCCCCGCCCTGCTTATAGGCTGGTCGAACCTAATAACAAAATTACATCGCATACAGTGGGACATGATGTAAATCATTTTCGTTAAATGGGAGGATCGTCTCAAAATTACCCCCCTCCAGACACACACATACACACTTCATTAATTCTCTCAACATCAGATTGAATTCAATTAATGAACATGTATGAGTAATATGTTTTGACTATATAACAAAAAAGGGTTTTAAAATCTTGCATGTATTTAATGATATATTAATGCAAAGACATAAAATTCCATAAAATGTTAGGTTTATGACTACACTTATCAGACTGAGATTCATATAAACAATGAATAGTGTTATCTTCCTATATATTGTATATTCTATGAAACAACATTACTTTGCAACACAGGCATACCCTCTACTTAAGATAGTTATCAAAATAACTAAATAGCAATAAAGTCTGAATACGGTATATATATGTATATAAAAAATTAAACGAAACTTCACTTGCCTACGTCAGTCAGTGAGAGTAATTTGATTTGGTCCAGAAAATACGTAAATCAGTACATCTACAAATCTGTCTGTCTTTCTGTCTAGAGGCGATTTTTATCAACAATGGGCGAGATCATTTAACGTATGCATACTTAGATGGCCGGGCAAGATGTTTAAGTTATTACATGCATCTTTGATTTGTATCATTCTACACATATTAACACTGTTTGGAATTGAGTATTACAAAAAAATAAAACATTGCTAAAAAGATTAAGAATGAAGAGCTTGAGGTAGACAAATGAAATTATTATACATATTTCTATTCGTAAGAAGGCGGCCTGATTAAGATATTGAAAATTCTATAAATTTAGTTGCTTTTTAGTTATTGTTTACACATTATTTTGGACGTTTTGGACTTCTAATTCGTGCATGAAAATCTTGTCTAAACGTATAATCTTGAACCAAACTATGTCGACAAGGAATGTAAATGTCTCTCTTTTTCTCACTTTTATGTGAATAAAACCGAAACAAAATAAACAAATAAATAAATAAGTAAATTAATGTACCACATATGCTCATTATCGATCTCTAGGCATATTTGTTAAGCTGGATAATCATTTCATTTTTCTAGTTTGAACATCATTTAAGCACCCCTAACGTAAACACATTCTTTACAATATATGCACAAAGTTTCCGTTGATGGAATATTAGTGCGTTCACTAGGATGTCATACACGATGCATACTTCTTTTTCTTTTTTGTGTATTTTTGGTAACATTACCTTTATAAACATCGCTTGAAGCAAAATGTATATTAAGATCAAATTATACAGTAAAGCTCTATGGAAATTAAAAAAGAATCTAGAGTTACTGTTTTGAGATGTCGGAATATCCTGATAAAATATATATGCCATTGTATAAAGAAACATTATACATACTTTTATTAAAGCATTTAAATCCATTCAGTAAATAAAGCAAACAAATCTCAATTATGTAGGTAAAGGAAAAGAGCAAAATTCTTTGACAAGCATTGCTAACTCGAATTAGAAGCCTGAAGAATATGTAATTAAGCTGTCAATATTATTAGAGTTTTCTTTTTTTTATACAACGTATTAGTTTTATTGCTGCACGCCCGGTTTGAAAATTAATATTACCAAAATTACGTGTACCCCAGTGAGCAGCCATCTGGTTTGAATTATTTCAGTCGAATTTGTAATATCATGCACTGGAACAGTTTATAAATTTACTTATAACAATAGTTTGCTTAGGTTTACTTATATGCAGAAAATATTCCTAATCACAATATTTATAGCGCTGAGTAATCATTGCACAATTATGCAATATCGATGGAAGTCGGAACATAAAAATGTGAAAATACTTTATTAAGCTCACCATGGGATAATAATAAATTACTTGGAATTGTATATTATACTCTGTATCGAATCAGTGTGTCATACTAAGATGTTATGTACCCATAATATCTAACTGGAACTAAATACTGTACAAATGTTGTTGAAAATACCAAGATTTTTTAGCTTTCTATTTTAAATATTCTTCAATAATAAACGTCCCTTTTATAATATTAGTTTCTTGTTCTAACCTCAGTTTGAGGTTTCACCAAACTTTTAAATGAGCATTGACAGTTTTTTTTTACCAGCAGAATCTCTGCACTACTTGTTTGCCAGATGACAATTTACTTAAATTTGTCTTACCATTTCTGCTGTATGAAATATGCTGCATATTTACAGTGTACAAATCCAAGGGGTAGACAGAGCGGCTAAATGGCTAAAGATGCGACTTAAGATTCAATTCAAATCAAATGAGGAAATTAAGTCGTCACATGGAATAGACCAAATTAAATTAGTCACTACAAATGATGACATGTTGTTGTTGTTGTTGTTGTAGGTCTTAACGACATTTTGCAGCACAAGATCGGCTATACATGGCGGCCAGTATTAATGGTGGAGGAAGAAATTGGGAAATCCCCGGAAAGAACCACTGACCTACGAGAAGCTACTTTCAAGCTCTCTCACAAATCCACATTCGCCGAATCCGAGACTCGAACCCACTCAGACAGAGGCGAGATGGCAGTGATCCGTAACGGAGAGCGCTTTAGACCACTCGGCCACTCGAGGCCCCCTAAATGATGACATGATATTGAATTAAGATAACATTTCCTTTAAGATTCAATAGTAATAATGTGGGATATCTTTGCCCCAAGTAGACCTCAATGTTAAATTGGGGGGGGGGGGGTACCGCAGCCCCAAAATTTATAGCCCCACGGATACTTCTATGTTAAGTGCGGGGCTATATAGTGACAAGAGGAATGGAACAGGTGGGGTGACGTCACGGTACTGGAGATTGGTAACAATGTTGGAAGTGGCTGACCTGAATACGCGTGGCTACCACTCTAGGTAGAGACAAATACAATAGAGACAGAGTCGTAGAAACATGGTTAGAGACACAGACTTATACAAGAACTAAAATATTTTTTAGGCATGAAAGAGTAAATCTTTTCGAGGCATATGAAATGGGTTCTTCTATTTTCTCCATTTCTTCCACAAGCTCTTCACTTTTCCAAAAATTCCTTTCTTCTTCTTGTTTTCTTCGTCTGCTATCCAGTCAGGATGTCCCATTGCTCTAAACTTTTCCTGTATCTTTATCCAATTATTATTCAGTCTATCAAACCCCTCTTTTCTCTTTTTGTTTTTCTTCTCCTTTTTCTCTTTTGCCCAGGTTTCTTTGATTTTCTTTACCTCTTCTTCCATCACTTTTCTCATCAGGTTTTCAGATTTCCTTAATTTTTCTCTAATCCTCACTGGACAAAAGACCACTCGGTGAAATTTGCTAGGTCTTCTAAGAAACACCTCTCTTTGATGACATTATCAAGTGCGTCCTTCAGTGTCCTCACTCTCACATACTTAGGCTAGATGAAGCCTCTTAATATCTCCACCTCCTCTTCTATCATACCTTTCCCCAGATCCCTGGCTGCTTTGAGGCTAGTGACTTGACTGGTCACAAAGTCTTTCGTGACTGGATAGCTCCATTTATGTTCTAACCTTTCCACCACGTAGGCTCCATCCACCATCCAATACCAACTGTCTTTTAACTGGATAAAAACACACTCATTATGATAGTTGTTGACACATTCATTAGGATTATAGTCGCGTATTGCTCACAGGCTTATGCGACTGTTTGAGGCCCTAGGCTGGGCGACAGTCCCTTTAAGAGGGCGCTTGGCCCCCGAGCTGGGCCTTTTTGCATCTTGCCTCGTTATCCTATCAATTTTTGCGCACCTACATCGCTCCCAAACGGCATACCCACCACCAGGTCTCCCACCCCAGCCGCATCCCCCACCCCACCCGTCACCAAAGATTAAGTCCGCCCTGCTTTATCTCAGCCGGGCAGACTTTGATCAAATCCTTACCAGTTGTGCCTATGGGTGTCCCTATACCAACATTGTGTGAGTCACCTGTGCAATTGACCGGATGTTACAGAGTTGTGAATTTAGAATATATTCTTATGTTGAAATTTTGCGTACTGAGCGTACTTATACGGGCCGAAAATTTTTTCCAATCAGCTGGATGTGAGCCATCCGTTACACTTTAGCACCGCTTAGATATTGTTGGTTGCGGATATTGAGCCGCCGTCCAAAAGGATCACGATTGCATTGTGGTGGTCTTCGAAAGCCAAACTGAAGACTTTAGTTGTGTTTTGTGGGTCAGCATGCAGAGCCGCCTGGACTGTCCCTTGCCTTTGAGCTTGTCTGTGTCCGGGGGGGGGGGGTTGGGATAGCAGGGGGGTGTGTCCTGGACTGTCCCTTACCTTTGATTCGATACAAGCACCGGGGTTTTGTGGG
>JAECUM010042347.1:0-23897 GCA_016617855.1 Megalonaias nervosa
TATATATAGATGCTTACACACGTCTTGCAAGTTACTAAAAATAGAATTATTAGTAAACGTGTTTACGAGATTCGGTCTTTTTCCCATTGGCGGGTAGGGTTTGGACGTTTCATAAAGAATTAAGTAATCTCCTATTAGATGGGCTAGGTTACATGAACAGGAGTTTCGAAATGCCTGTTGAGTAGTATGTTCTATCACGTTGGGTATGTTGTGAACTAGAATCGTCATAGAAGGCATATATAAGAAAAGAAATGAGCAATCAAATCTGATAGTTTGGAGTCATTCTTATTTCTTGTGCTTCTGTTGTAACAACAAAACCGCAGATGTGTTTTATGATAATCTTTGATATTATCTGAGAAGAAAAATCATTTCTTTGGACTGTTAAGTGCAAATAGACAGTGCCCTGTTTTTGGACTATAATATTATTTTGGAACTATTGAGAATTATTCAAAGGAGTTCTGGACAACACCATTTTGAACAACGTCACGATTCTTGGCGTACCAGTACATTTTCCGGTTCTGAAGTTTATACGGAACTTTTCATTCTTTTGCACTTTGATATAACTTTTTCAAGATTGTTTTGGATTCGCTTCATAATAAAGTACGTTCCTCTCACATTTTCATTCATAACTTTGATAATTAAATTATTTGTTAAGTTTCAAAAAACCTTGTTGGTTTTGCTTCTTTTTGTTACTCATTTTATGACCATAGAGTCGTAAGGATCTATAGTATATATTTTGTTTTCTAGGAGATACGCATATTTTAGAATCTTGCAGTCCCCATACCTACTTATTAATCGATTATTTGTACTTGATTTGTTACGGTATCGATTTTAATGCTGCTTTATCTTTCTTACATCAACACGTCTCATAAAAATGTCCAGAAGAATGGTTTTCAAAAAGAAATAGAAAACAAATTTAGTCTGGGTAGTATAATAGCAAAATGAAATAAAGAATAAGTCTTGTATGGGATTTGTAACAGTAAAACGAAAGAGAACAAGTCTAGTTTGAGGCTTTCGTTAGTAAAAAGGTAGAACATATCTAGTCTGGCTGCTTATATTAGTATCCTATCTATGTTAATGTTCATTTCTCTTCAGTACAAAATTTCTCAGGAACACTGCACAACCGATTTGGAAAAATGGAACCAACAAATCAGTCGACTGTTCATTCTCGAAGTGGTGAACGGCTATTTATAATTATATCCGTTTATTTGTACACATAACCAGAATCAACAGTTCCTAACCTAGGCAAGGGGCCGCTGTGTAATCTACTTCCAACAAGGCACAAGTTACATATATATACCAGCCAATGATGCAATGCTTTTATTGCCTCACAGCAGCAGAGTTCCGCGTGTAAGTAGTTTCTTACGTTGTGCCTGATATAAAAGAAAGTTTAGCATCTGCAATTTACTCCCTTTCAATTTAAATCCTTTCAATAACTCCGCTGCCAATATTATACTCAGTCTAAATAACTAAGTCCTCGTTGGTTCTAAGTTGTCTTCATGTTAAAGCCTCTTCTTCAACTAGGTCAAAATCGGAACTATAAGACTTCCTCGCAAAAAATGTTGTAATAAGATATACGACGTTTCTTCATGACTCAGAGCAACACAAGTGATGTTTTAAAACATGTGTCCAGATCACCAGATTTCGCCCGGAAATTAAACGAAGATTATTCTGGCATTAATATTGATTTCATACATATTTAATCTTTCATGCTCAGTCTGCTTTTCAGCATCGTCCATCCATAGTGGAATAATTCAGAAGTTTAATCTGATGCCATTGCGTCCATATGCTTCAATACAACGAATCAAACTTGTATAAATCCTAACTTGTTTTAAATTTCATTTACTATCTGTAGCTGAACATATTTGGAATACTCAATGAAGACAAATCGTATTTGTATTGTTTTCTAATATGGATAAAATAATTCGTTTGATATATGATGGCTTTGATGCATCCCGATGCAATATCAAACTGATTATTTCCGCCAACATTGAACAAGTCATGCATGTCGTTCTTTTACATAGATCGTATGAGTGCGATTCATATTTATAACACTGACAGTTGTTATTGCTAATGCATGAAATGATTAGTAAAAAAAAAAAAAAAAAAAAAAAAAAAAGTTTTAACTTAATCTACCAAGATCGCAATTAGTTTAATTAGTTGCGGGTTCGAATCAATCCAAGACCAGCCTATGTTAGGTGCTATGGTAAGTGTCTAGCACTTTACTCCTACTCATCCTGTGTCAGGTACTATGGTAAGTGTCTATCACTTTACTCCTATTCAGTCTGTCAGGTGCAACGGGTGAGTATCACTTTACCTCTGCTCAGCTTGTGTCAGGTGCACCGGGTTAGTCTCTATCATTTTACTCCTACTCAGCCTGTGTTAGGTGCTATTGTGAGTCTCTATCAGTTTACTCCCAGAAGCTTGTCATTTGTATAATACAATGTGCACGAGCTACTCTGATAACAATCTACACTAAAACTCCTTTGGCTACTCTGATCGACCACATCTACACTACCCACTCCTTTGGCTACTCTGATCGACCACATCTACACTACCCACTCCTTTGGCTACTCTGATCGACCACATCTACACTACCCACTCCTTTGGCTACTCTGATCGACCACATCTACACTACCCACTCCTTTGGCTACTCTGATCGACCACATCAACACTACCCACCCTGACAATTTCCACGAGAGTAAGGAACTCTGTTTTGATAGTAGCGGCCACGTCCACGTTTAACTCAAATTATCAAAGCGCAAAGAAGAATTTACATTGCTATATGCAATCCGATTCTTGAACAAATGTTTTGAACATTATTCTTCTGTCTAAACTGTTTCAAAATATTAACTCATTGACGATTTCTTTACAAAAGACCCGAATTGTGCTTTGTCTTCCTGGAACCACTGTGGTCTTTTCGTCCTAAATAAAAACCCTTCCATACAAGTTAAAATAATTAAACAACCATAACAACCAAACTGGAATGCTAGTTATATTGACGAGACACAACGTGAACGAGACTACAATGATAAATATAAAGAGTATATCAATTATCGTTTATGGCGGAACAAAGTAAAATCTCTCATTGTAAACTATAAACCGTCCTTTTTCAAAGAAGACATTGCCCCATGCTCTTACAACAGATCCATCTGAAATCATCTGCTATAATTAACTTCTGCGAAATCAGTATTTGTAAGTCCACGTGAACTCAGTATCACCAACTATCACGCCACTGCAAATCAGTTAAACCTTTCATTATGTAATATTTCCAAAACATTTCATGAATCTTATTTATTGAGCCTAACATAAGTAGATTTAACGCATTCGTTGATGAAGGAGTACCCAATCATGTCGGTTTCCGAATCCAGTTAATTAGATTACCTGATACTAGTAACAATATTACTAAAATTGATATTGTATGGAATTCTACCCCAAAATATACAAATATTGGATTTTTCAATCTCTGATTCATTGAAAAAAGTACGTAACTGTAGTATCACTCCATGTAAAGTTTTCAAAGTCTATCCATTGGTATGTATTTACTTGTCTTTGTGTTTAAAAATAAAAACATCTTGGGATCTAGAATTGATCAACACTTTAGCTAATTGCATATATCCATTACCTCTGCGAAATGGCCTGTCGTCAAAATAAGTACTCTCTTACTATTGATATTTTTAACTGTACAGTCTATCGCACTTTATGTTTCCGGAAATATACTACCACGAATATACTACGGCTGTACAACATGAGGAAACACATCAATCCAGAACTGATAAACTTCAGATAAACGCAGCATAAATAACTTTGAAACTTTCCAATTCCATTCCCTCGAATTTTATTCCAAATCTAAAATCGCTAATAATACAAATATCGTGTTCTGTATATTAAGTGAATCATCACATATGTTATGTATATTTAAACTTGATTATGGACAAGGTTAAGTCTAACATAAAATTATACATTAACAGTGGCATATAAAAAAATATAAAATTAAAGAAAACTAACAAGCAATGCAAATTAAATATACATACATACCTACATACATACCTACAAACATACCTACATGCATTCATACCTACATACCTGTGTGAGAGTTTGTATATTACATAGATATCCTAACAGAAATGGGAAATGTAAATATTTATCATACTAATTATGTTAGAGTGACAGGGTGACACATGACAGATGTATACTTTGGATGTCTTTAATTACCAGATTTCCTTGCATTTACAACATGTTAATACTGCTTGATAACTGTCTTTTATATCATTCATATATATATATATATATATATATATATATATATATATATATATATATATATATATATATATATATATATATATATATATATATTAAACTATGGCTGATAAATATTCAACCAAGAGTTTATTATTGGTCAAAATAAGATTAAGTCTCTTGTAATACTTATTGTGCATGTTTTCTTTGAAGTCACTGCATCCTAATTATGTTGAACGAATTTACTTCTCGGGGATTTTGATGTTATGTAACAGAATCTTGACTGTGTGTTGGTGATTTTGGACATAAGTAAACTGCAATTCGCCAAAAAGAAATTTAGCAAATAAATAAATAAATAAATGCACTTACTAAAATGTGTGATGTTTATTTTTAAAAGTGAAATAGAAAGAGTGTCAGTAAGAAAAATGTGGAATTTATCTTCCTTTCTGGCATGAACAAAGCTGTTTTCGCGTAAACATGGCCACATTTTGTGATATGGACACTCAGAACAAAAAAGCGTTTGGTCTGAGTAACAAAACCTGATCACTGTATTGTTGCTGTCAAAAGAGCTCAGTAAGAACCACAAAGTTATACCGCTTTCGATCGTTTCCATTGTTCTTTCGCCCCATGACAACTACATTTCTAAAATTGTATTGTCATCGACACAAACTGTAGGTTCTATATTGACTTCTTTGCTAGTCTTTCTCTTGTTTATTGTGTACTTATGTTATATTTTCAAAGGAAAAAGTTACGTAAAAGAAATTACTGGCACGAAGTGACAATAAACTTTGTATTTTCTGGAAGCAAAAGAGCACTACCTTGCATTATAAACATAGTTGTTGTCTGACCAATCGAACTGGAAACCATGATGGCGTTTATCCTATTACGAGCTTATGCCCTAAATACACTGGAGTGAATAGAGACAACTTGCCTTCGATCTCACACAGCACGGTTAGTTAACAATCTTTACAAACCCTATTGCCAAAGAAGTACTCTGTATTCAAAACCATGCTCGTAGACCATTATTAAATCATCTTTATAGATTGTACCCTTTCGTATGCAGCTGTGACTCAGTTTGACAAAATCAGATTAGGTATGTAAAGTGGGGTATTTTTCGACTTGCATTGTAAAGAACGTGAAACACGAGTTTTAAAGACTGGCTGAACAGAGATAAGAAATCCCTTAGAGGAAACATTCACGACCAAAATGCAATGGGGATTTAACTCCTCGGCAAATTTCGTAAAATACGTTGTCCACAGCTAGATCAGCCATTGTCTAATTAAGTTTGCAATATCAAAGAAGCAAATTGCCATGTCTAATACGGCATGATAACCAGAGAACTGATACTGAATTCAAAACTGGAAACACCGTGACGTTGGAGGACAATTTCTTTCATATTTCTATTTCGTGCCCAACATTTAATTTGATGTATGGTATTAAAGCTCCATTCCGTAAGATCATCCAGGAGTCAAAATAATGGCTCTTTGGCACCTTTCTCATACAAGGTTTTGAATAACTTGATGCACAGAGAAAAAGTACTTTGATATGAGATATAATCTAATATCAGTACAATATAAATTAACACGGCTTGTTACTGTCGAAGTAGAACGAGGCCGACAGTAATAGTTATTTATGCATATTCTTTATCTATCCAACATGCGAAAATATGTACACACAGTGTACATTGTTTAAGTATATGTGTATACTCAGTGGACTTGATCATTCGCTAGCTAGGTACATATCGACACTCACTGTAATTGGTGATTAGCTACAAAAGGTACATTTGTAAACTCACTGAACATGGTCTTTCGCAAACTATTGTTAAGAGTGTATGCTCTTATAATAAGTAACAGAAAAGAATGAAAAACAAGCTCTTTAAAATTGAACAAATATACTTATTTCCCTTGAATACAAAGTGAAAATTAGAAAAAAAGAACTTATTGTATTACGAACTAAATCCTAAAATAATCCAAGAATTACATACACAAGTTCTAGTAATTTAAAGTCCTTAATAAAATTCAGTAAAAGTACAGAAAAAATCCCAAAACTAAAGTCGATGACGTGTCTGTGGTAGCTATTAAAGTCTTGATGCGTCAGCAGTCGTTTCCTGAATCACCGAAATATAATTCTAGGTTTGAATATACTATAAATTCCAGTGAATTTTCTCTATTCAAGAATTTTATCAGACCACTTTTGTATTTCCATAGAAAATAATCACTTGAATTCGATAATTTGAACAAAAACGATTCCAGCCCAAAACTGCAGGTCACAACGTATAAAACACAACTTGAAAGTGCTAGATGTTAAAGCACGAACGACCAAGTCTTCATAAGTACAAGGTTGTATACTTCTCCTTGACCTTAGGTCACAATTAGCATTTTCTAAGAAAACATTACTCAATGGAAAATAACATTCTCTATCCTGATGTTTACGAAATCAAAACCATAACCTGTAAAATTGACTTAGGAAAGTCCAAAACCCTGACCCAAATAAACAAATTTACTTTATCTATTAATAAAGATCCTGATATTAAGCCCTTGCACATAGAGAATAATTCAGCTATGTTGTAGTTGTTTACAATGAATAAAATAAAAAGTCAGTCAGGTCAAGCAGAAATGAACTCAGTTTTGGACAAGGTCAAATCCAACATACAATGTTAAATTACAATAGCATGTAGTGAAATAAAAAGATTTTAAAACTAGCAATCAATCAATTAAATTAAATATGTATAACGCTATGTACATTTGTTCACTCAGTGTTCATGACCATTCGTCAGGTAGGTACTCCCCATGCGTCGATGGTTCTTACCCGGGTTTTCCCTGCTTCTTCCTCCAGGCATTAAAATATAACTTATCTTGCGCTGAGAAATGGCGTTAAATCCCAAAAACAACCAACCAACCAACTAGGTACATGTGTGCACTCAATGTACTTGGTCATTCGCTAATGTACTTGGTAATTCGGCAACTAAACACATTTGTACACTTAACGTTCATGCTTATTCGCTAGCTAGGTTCATTCGCATCATTATGTTTCAAAAGGCAGTATAATTCACCATGTTCAAACACGTTTTCGCAAGTGTTTTTGAGCGATAGCTGTTCAATTTGTAATAGAGTACAAACATTTTGATTAAGTTTGTTTAGAACAAATACCGCCAGCTTGACACAAACGTCATAGTCGTAAAATCATTTAGGTTTGCATTGCTGATCAGGTTACAATTTCACACAAATGTTATGAGCAAACAATTAGTACAAAGATGTCTTAGCATTTTAAGTGCATTATTCGTGATATGATAGCTCGTGATAACATTGTCGTAACAACGACAAAATTTAGGGAGGCATTGCCTTCTGAAATATCGCGTGTTCTTTTGTATTTGCAGACGCTTTCTAATAAGGTGAAACACAAGCAAGGCAAAACTCGCTTTTATATAAAGTAATTTTCATATTTGCGTCACTGAGTCTATCAAACAATGATCTTTCCAGCTTTCCACGTGTCGTTGTAGATGATGGCGCGGTGCATCACAATTATCTGAACCACATGTTATCATAATCATTTAACGAAAAGTTGAAGAATAATTTTTCATACTTTATATTGATAAAGCGCATCTGGAGTTGCAAATGCCGAATTTTCTTTCGCTCATCCCGTATGTGGAATTTTCCAGAATCCTGTAGAAAGATCAAACTTAGTTACATGATCTGCATTTCAAATTTAATCACTGTAGTACAGCGATTCTTTTTTGTTGGAATTCAATCCGTTTTGGTGACAGAGTTCACTTTTCTATATACATTACGCATAAAGAAAATATTATCTGGTATATGTACAAGTATACATAGTGAACTCCAGTTACTTTCGCTTGGTTCTATGAGATCGTTCTGCAGAAAATACTGGGTTTTTTTCAAGCGTTATTGCTTGTGACGATTCCTCCTGTAATGATGCTGTTTCACAAGTGTAGAATCTACAATTTCCACGTCATGGTACACTTTATTCGTTCGTGTTGGAACATCTGAGAACAAGTGCTCATATTTATTATTAGCTGGTTTAATTCACTTTTTTCTTGTGGCTGTAGATGTAAATGCTTCTGGTCGAGATTGCTTAATATTAATGAACTCTAAAGACTGGTTAAACTTAAGGCATCAAAGTCCCATTGCATCCCATCTTTTTCGTAATCACCGTGTTGGACAGGATTAACTAAACTGATTGACTGATTAACAGCGATATATTTACCACAATATTACTTTAGATTATGTATATGACAAAGGTTGTTTATGATTTCCCCTCAATGATATAATTTAATTCACTTCAATTCTGTGAAGACGTACCCTAAAGAGGGTTTTGAGGTATGAGCAAGAGAGCCAGGACTCTGTCACCAGGCATAAAGCTTCTTTCCTTTTTACTTGTGCCATACTATAGGGAAAGTAAGTTCTTGCAGCTTCACACACTTATAACAAGTTATATTTTAAATCAGAGACATAATAAAAAAAGATTAATCTCTGAATCTTCGGTTGAAATAAGTTTCTCTTTTAAAAACTTCAATAGCCCACGGACAGTATGAGCAAAATCTACTAGAAAGGGACTAAAACTTTGAGATTTTTGAACTGATTCTCTAACAGCAAACAACAGCAAAATAAATACCCTCATCCCAATCATTTTCTGTAATAAAGCAATATGGTCAAAATCATATTCTTGAAAGTTGGGTAAAATATTTCTAAAACCACTTGACTTTCAGGTAAGTGGTAGAAGAATTAAATTGTTCCATGCCGTAGTCATGCATAATTTGTTGGGTAAGTCCAGAGATCCATTTTGACCCCTGATCAGATTGGACAGATTTGGGAAGACCTACAAGTTTATAAAAACTGTATCACAGTTTTACGGTGGTTTTAGTTTTAATATTTTTCAAAGGAACTGCCTGTGGAATACTTGTGGATGCACAAATTATGGTCAACAAGCGTTAGTTGCCTGACTTGGTTTTTGGGAAGAGACCATTATTATACTGAATGGTTAGTCAAAAGAAGGAATAAGTTGCAGATGAGTCTAATATACTTTTATTGAGTTTTCCTACCGTTTCACAATTGTGACAAAATCTACGCTATTTAGAAAAAATCGCTTTTCCTTTTTGGAAAAGTAAAAATGAACCAAGATCTTGTGATACATCTTTATGACTCACAAATAACTAGGCAAAGGAGTTTCATTAGGTAGAGTAAGTATTTCCTGTCAACTACAATTTGATACCTCACATGACCACCCCATTGTTCGCAAAGTAAGAAACCCGGAATTTACGTGGTTTCAGTTTCGCTAACAGCCTTTTGAAACAATCAGAAAATCATAGAATCTTCCTTCTGTTCGACGACGAGTAATTGTTTTTTGTCACCATATATTAGAATAAATAGAATGAGTAGTAGAAAGAGGATCATTGTGATCAGTATCTCTTGACTAATCATTACCGGAATCAAATGTGACCTCATCAAAAGAGTGACTAATAAATGTGTCAGCTTAAGACATAATCACATGACCAACACCATTCCCAAGAGCTCTTTTTACCATAGCTCTAGTAACCGCACAATTAGGGTATAAATAAGGAATTGCAATCTCAACAGGATCAACTATTAGATCTGACCAAGGCTTGTCAGTTACAATATGATTAACCACGATCTTATCTCCAGCTAGTTCATTGCCTAATAATGCATTATTACCATCAATGGGTTCAGAGCTTAATGCATAATCCTGATACTAAGTCTGATGCCCAATCGATATAATGGAGACGAACATAAACAAAGCTGTATTCTATTCCCTTAGAACACCTTTGCTAAAAGAAGACTTCTCAGAAAAAGACAAAGCACCCGTGTCCCTTAATACATTAATGGGCATTGGATTCGCAGAATAACGCATGAATGATATAGAACCCTCCGATATCAATGGTTCACAGTTTCTGAAAGATAAGTGGTTTCTACAATGTTACCGACGTGGTCAAAACAGAGCATTAGAGAATGAAGGCGTTTGAGCACGCACACCATACGAATTTGTACTGAACACGAATCTTGAGAGGAAAAAGAATGCAGATACAAAACATCACTGTTATCAACAAAGTTGTATACAAGGAAAAGTGATGAGGTCGCTAATATATAGTCAGTGTCTTAGTTTGGTAATAAATGACATAACTTAATTCAAAATATGAAGATGATGTTTACTACATTTCCCAAAAGCTGCGAATCAAAGACTTCAAGCTGGTTGACGAGATCTTGAACAACATCAATGGTAAAGCGAATCACACAGACTGTCATGTCATCATTTGGGCATTTCAATTTATTTCTATATTCATTCTCATGATGTACTTTCTGTACATATCATAATTTGCACGATATACTGGCATGTAAAACCATTAGAAACGCTTACAGTATTTTCAATTTCTATTTTATCTTCTGTTTGGACAATATAATTATATTCACAAACAATATTTACAATTTCTGTCGGTTCAAAATATCCACCTACCTCAGCCATTGTTCTAATATTTTAATTACAAATGGATGCGTGACCACTGGACAATAAATTGGGATTTATTTCAGACACAAACATTAATCAAAACATTTACTCAGAAACAGCAAAGCTTAAACTGGAATTGAACATAACTACGTAGCAAGATATTAGTGGTAAAATATCTTAACTAAAAAGTGATCGAAACGAGGCCTGGAATCAAAGTTAAGACATCCTATATAACCTTTGTAAATACTACAGATGATTATATTTCCTAGAAATCCTATATAATCTGTGTGCATATTACAGCTGCTAACATTTCCAAGTAATCATATATTATATATGTAAACACTACAGATGCTAATAATTCCCAGAAATCCTATATAACCTATGTAAATACCACAGACGGTAATATTTCCAAGAAATCATATATTATATATGTAAACACTACAGATGCTAATAATTCCCAGAAATCCTATATAACCTATGTAAATACTACAGACGGTAATATTTTAAAGAAATCATATATTATATATGTAAACATTACAGATGCTAATAATTCCCAGAAATCCTATATAATCTGTGTGCATATTACAGCTGCTAACATTTCCAAATAATCATATATTATATATGTAAACACTACAGATGCTAATAATTCCAAGAAATCCTATATAACCTATGTAAATACTACAGATGGTAATATTTCCAAAAAAACTATATAATCTATGGAAATATTACAGTTGCTAACATTTCCAAAGCATTGTAAGATGTAGTAAATTTGCACTGTGACATCATTGATTAAGTAGAGCAGCAGGCAGGGTGAACAGACCACTTGTCTGAATAGTCATTTGTCTAAAACATAAGGTTCCTACGTAGGCTGAAAAAAACAATGTCAATAACTCTAAACCAAAATCTCTAACCGAGACTATTTCCGTACGGTTAAAAACAGACAATAAATCGTTTGGGTTAGCTCATTTTTGTTACTCTATCGTTGATTTTTTGTTTTTATTTTATAGTGCGTTTCGTTTACTCGCCGGATCAATTAATTTTGGTTGTTTTTCACCCTGCCTGCTGCTATAATTAACCAAAGATTTTATCCAGACCTATACGATATCTGGATCTTGGGTCATGTAGATTTATTGTTATAAATCCGAACGGAACAGCTTGTGCTTTTGAAAATAAATTTTTAAATTTGATCATATCCATATCCCCTGAACACCAAGTATAATAAATATTTTGTAAGGTATAATTATCTACTCCATTAAACACAACCAAAATATTACAGTTATCTCTGATCACTTTAAGTATTTGTGTATATCGCTGAGTAACATAGATCACGTCAGTATTTTTATGTCTACCTCGAGAAAATATCCGAGCTGGATTTGATTGTTTATCTAACATAATATCGTCATATACTACGAGGTTATTAATAAATCCATCTAGGTAATCTACAGACGGGGCTTCATCAATATCGGTAATAAAGTCAACAACATCATTACCGTCTTCATTCAGCAATTTTGCATTTTCATTAAAATCTTTAAGTACTTCGTAACACCGTTGATCATCTACAGATGGTGCTACCAAATATAATTTATCCCACTTCAGCCATCTCATTATAAGATTAAGCAATAATTGTGTTTTGCCTGATCCAGATGGGCCTATTATAATCATTCTAATAGAATTTGGTAGTGCTGGATGTTGCCTTACTGGTTCCTGTTTTCGTGTCGCAGAAAAGTCAATTATATCCATATAATAAATAACATGGATTTATATTGCGTTCGATGTAGAGTACCTACACCTACTGCCGAATTAACAACAATAACAACGAAGAATAAAAGACGTGCAATTACAGGCAAGTGTGTGAAATGTGGTACAAAAAATATAAATTTATTTCATCATAGACAGGTGGAGATATCGCCGCTTCATTAGGGAAATTACCAGGAGCTCCATGGGCTAAATACCCAGGTGAGAAACACCTTCCTGGATATAATTATTGTGGTCCTGGAACTCGACTTGATATCCGACTTGATGATCAAGATCAACCAAGACCAGGAGAGCGTTGTGTATAAAAGTAAAGATTTACAACAACGGCATCTCGCAGATGTAAAATTGATTCATGCGTTAAATTCTATACCCAATAAATCTGTCAGAGAAAAACTCGCTAGTTTTCTAGTAAAAACTGCCATGAAAGGTAAAATAATGTTAGGGGCTGGTAATTAATTATATAACTATTATAATGGAGTCTATTTATTATAGCCCAAGAGGATACTGGAGAGGCAGAGCAGCGATTACTAAACTTGCTGAAGCAGCAAGAGTCTCACGTTCTGTTGCTGCAGCGTGGTTAGCACGACTGGCAATATGGCAAATTTATCTACCACCACCTAAAAAAATTCAGTAAGCACATTTTGATGCCAGCACTTCTAATGAAGTTCATCAAGCAGATATTTTATTTTTACCACATGACACCATTAAAACACGTAGACGTCAATCACGCACGTATAAATACGCATTAACTGTCGTTGACGTTGCAAGTAGATATAAAGAAGCTGAACCATTATCAACAAAGACAGCATCTGAAGTTGCATCTGCGTTTGAACGAATTTATCAACGTGGTGGTCTACGATGGCCACAATTATTACAAGTTAATCCTGGCAAAGTATTTCTTGGTGCAATATTATCGTTGATGAAGAAACATAACGTTAAAATCAGACGAGGACACACTGAAATTCATCATGATCAGGCAATCATTGAACGATTTAATCGAACACTTGCTGAGCGGTTATTTGGATATCAGTATGCAAAGGAAATATCTACTGACTTTAAGTCCGGTGAGAGATCTCGTGAATGGGTTGCAAGGTTACCAAGTGTGATAGCTGCATTGAATAATGAAATTACTCGTTCAACTTCCATGAAACCTTCTAATGCGATCACAAAAAAATATATACCAATACAACGACGTGAATCTTTCTCTCAACCAGTATTAGGTGATGTAACTGTAAGATATTTATATGAACCTGGTGAACTTGAAGGTGGTAAAAAAAGAGCAACTGATCCTATCTGGAGAGTGACTACACATACAATTTCTAGCGTGGTAAGATCCACTGGTAGACCTCCAATCTACAGACTAGATTCTACTGCTCCTCAACGTGGATTTGTGCGTGAACAATTACAAGTAATTCCTAAAGACACACAAAATTACTACCACATACAATTACATAACCAGAACCTGTACGTCGATTGCATTCAAGACAGGTCAGCATCACATTATCACGTATATGACCAAGATCACTATTAATTCTGTCTACGGTAAATTGTCTTGGATTATTATTCGAATATTGCCATAACATTACTGCGTTACAGCTTGCACAATCATTGTTTTGTTGTTGTTTTAGTGTTATAATAAATTCAGTATTGATATCAAAATCACTATTATTTTTTTTGTCACATTGCTTATAACCAGATTGTTTTTTTCTTATTACGTCATTATTAACAGTTTGATCATTATTTTCTGTAAAATTCATAATAACCCTATGTAGTTGATATATTCTTCTGACTCGAGATACTGTGAGATAGACTGAATTTGACCATTCGATCCGATCATCTACAATCCAGATATTTGTATCAGAAATAGTTAATCCCTGTGAAGAATGGATCATTATAGCGTATCCTAACGTCGACGGTGATTTATCCATGCTCAATGCATTCTCAACAAAATCAACAGCAGCCAAAACAATATCATTCAAGACAAAATTTTGTATCCCACCGCCAGGAATTTCAACTTCAATATTCTGTCGTCGAGTATCTGTTGGGCGATAACATAATGGTACAGGTAGATCTGAGAATTTTTCTTTATGTAACAGAAATAATTTCTCCTGCAGTTTATCACGAACTATCTTTCTACTTGCGACTATCAAATCAGCGGGATTCCATAAATTCAAAAAATCATTCATAGTAGTTTCTGGAATTACTTTACGCATTATCTCACATTGTATTTTATTCGGTTGTAGTCTGATTAATCTTTTAAGTTCTTTCAGTGGTTCATCAATGGCTCTATGGTCATCATTTATTTCTTCATAATAATCTACGTTATTCTTCAGCCATTCATGTGGAGACTGTCCAATAAAGGGTGGTGGTTGACCATGATCACCACACATTATTACAGCAGTATTCTTTGTCAATAACCAATCAAGAAATGTTTTTAATATTTCTAACGACACCGTGTCTACCTCGTCCCATATAATATATTTAGGTATATATTTCTCACCCATTCGTTCTGGAGTCCATGTGTCTCCGCACCATCTAAAGAAACTATGATATGTACATGATTTTACTCCTCGTTCTTTTATTTCTCTGGCGAGTTTATGTGTCGGTGTCAAAACAATTATATCTGAACTATTATTCATGAATAATTTAATCACACGTGTTGTTTTACCCGAACCATTGCATCCGTTAAGATAAACAGTCTTATGTCTAGCCACAGGATCATATACAGATGGTGCTGATGACTTTGATGCTTGATTATTATTTTTGTAATATATTTCCTTAATTTCAACGTCTGCAGATTCAGAATAACTAAGTATATTCTCCTGTTTTATCCTCCATGATCCCCATTTATCATTACTGAGTAGTGGTTTTAACAAATCCGTATATTTTTTATTTATGTAGAACGAATCCGTAGCAACTCTGACAGCGTAACGAGGAAATCTATTTATCATAGACAGTAGATTTATCGAAACACAGGCTAGCATTGAAGATCTTAAATGAGTAAATTGCGGTGAATCACCATCAAGACAGCTCACCATTGTGCCTAGTTTGGTTCCGTCTGACAAATAAGCATTACATCGGCTTATAAGTGTGTTTTTTTCCCCTTGTATCAGCGATTATAAAATCGAGTTCAGCATCGTCCATAATCAATCTTGTACAGTGTCGTTTATAACCGTATGCTTCTCCTTGAGTAAATTTATCAATTATCTTTCTACCAGGATCTTTTGCAAGTTTTTCGTCATATTCATCTCTGCATTTACGTATATTATTAGTAATTTTAACAATATCATCTTCGTTAAGATGAGGAAATTCTCTCCTGGCATCATCGATATTAAATCTATCCGGTTCTGGTAACCAAACTTGCTTCTGTGAACTATACGATATAATTGCCTCACTCACCTGTAATAATGTTAAAATTTCAGCATCGAGCATATATCGCAATAGTACTATTGGAACCCAACATTTTTCTGAAAAATGTCTTCCAAACCATGCATAAGTAATCGGATGGAGATCTTCTGTAAACTCGAATGATTCTATATATGCGAATCCGGTTAAGTCAAAATCCGGTAAAGGTCCGTTTATTGCAACTCTGGTCATCTCATGTGATGGATGTCCAAATCTCTTAAAGCATTCAGAACATTCTCCGTATCCAAGAAAACTCCCAGGATAACATGCTACCATATCAACTGAGATAACGTCATTACACTTATATTTAGTATTCCATAATCCACCGTGTCCATATTCTATACAACTTTTCTGGATATCTTCAATAAATTCTGATCGTGTCGGTTTCCACGGATTTTTCTCCCGAGCGAAATGAGCCGCTACCGATGGGACGGTAAAACAATTATTCAATAATTCTCCAACCTTGATATTGTCAGAAGTGTATTTTAATGCGAGATTTTTCATCTCCTCGTGTAGAGATTCTGCACGATAAATATCACCATTAGGCCGTACAAACTGATCATAATGATCATATTCTGAACTTTGAAATAACCAAACAGATACAGGGTCACTTTTACTGATATTTTTGATAAAATCAAACATATGACCATTATAAAATTTAACCGTTCTGTCTCGTGGAAATATTGTTACAGCATTAGTCCATGCATGTGCATTGTGATCAATAATATCTATCGAAGCTCCTCTTGATTCATATTTCGATTTATATAAAATCTCTCCTGTTAACGTCTTCACTGTTATTGGAAATTTTAATAGCTTTCCAAGCTCAGCAACATCTTTAATAGATGCTCCAGTATCTTTAACTGCTTCTGCCCACGTATTTATTTTTTTACGTCGTAAATCTGTTAAACCATTACCACGTATCGCATTTATGAAATGTTCTGTTACCCGTTCAGCCACGCAGTTTATTCTTGACTCTGACAGTCTCATTGGTTTGAGATCTCCAACGTCAGGTTTATTATTCAGCGGATATATTGCATATACAACCGCAGTAACGGGATATGCGCGTTCATAATACGGTTTGTCAATTACAGTCAGTATTCCGGGCTTAGATTTATTACTCAAAAGAACAATATTATTTCCTGACTGTATGCGGACTGGATCACGCTTGTCACGGATAATCCAAGTATCATCGTCTGTCCTTATAATAAATTTTATTAAAATAAAATATTTTTGAACGTCAAGGTGGTTAATAATCACCTTTCCTCGTTCGTCATTCATCATATTAGTAATTTTCCCAACTCTGAATGTTGACCACACATGAGCCGCACCATTGTCACGAAATATCCTTCTTGGCTTCACGGATACGTTCGGTTATATCCTCATTTGTTAAAGCTAGATCTTGCATTGAAGCACTAAATTTATATTCTGATAGTCTGTCAAGATCAAATCTAGTTCCTGCTGAGACTGCGGAAGGCTCAATGATGGATAATTCCTCCATTATAATTAAGACAAATATTTAAATTGAATTTTAGTATATATATAATGATTCAAACAAAGAATAAATGTGCTTGGCTCAAAATTGGATATACTTCTCCTTGTAACAAAGCATGCGTGAATGAATACTGCTGCTACCATATGCAAAGCGTTAAAAATGGTAGTCTAGGACCAAAACTGTGTGTGCAATGTGGTGTTGGAGTCAGAGGAAAAACTCAGTTATGTGTAAAATGCGGCGGTAAAAAATATAGAGAATTAAAACGATATTATGACAAAAAAATAATACTTTGACATTGTCAGGTAAATCTCCTATAAAAACCGTAGAAGATTATCTGGTCAGATTTCAAAACAATGATTTAGACAAATAATATTATATATATAAATGGAGCAAAACGAATTTGTGGCACATCCTATAATAAAAAATTATGAAGCATCACGAGATGGTGTAAACAGACACTGTCGATCAAAAAAACCAGTCGGTAGTGTTAATAAATTTGGTTATTTTGCATTTAATACCAGTGGAAATTAAAATTATTTATCACATAGATTCGTATACGAATGTTATTTTGGATTGATTAAAAACGAATTTGTAATTGATGACATAGATGGAAATCCCAAAAATAATCAATTATCTAACCTGCAGATTATTACACAGAGTCAGAATTCTGCACGTGGAAATACAGGAAGGTGTAAAGTATTTAAAAAGAGAGCTATTAAATCCGTAAATACAGAAACAGGCCAAGAAATAACTTTTCCATCAATGAATGCAGCTGCAAAACATTTTGGCACACATCTACGATCAGTACAATTTGTTGCAAATAAAACATACAAATCTGCATATTCAATAAAATATGATCAGTCGATCATATTTGAATATATCTAACTCTGTACTCTTAATAAAATACTTTTTTTTTACTGTATAGTTCGACTCTGTCAATCATTCCCAATCAATCATGACACCTTCACTCTCAGTGTCATTGACAGAATCAAATAACATAATTTTTCTTAGTTGCATTACACGATTGTCCACAATCTTCTTTTTCTCGTATTCACGAAACAATTCAGTTCTTATTTTTTCGATCGAACGTGCAAGAGGCGCAAACAGTTTTACCTGTTTGTCGTTTACCATTGCCAAGGATTCTAACATAGATTGATAAATTAATTTCACGAATTTATAATTGGATGGCAATGTGTATTTATTCTCGAATTTTCGTTGTTTTAATATTTCAAAATCGCTAAATATTTTCTCAGGATCGAGATTATCAGAGAGATTTATTCCGTCATGTTTTAATTTTTTAATAGCGGAAATAATAGCATTAATATTTTCTTGGTTCATTTTATAATGATTATTTCTTCAATATAAAAAATATTACTAAATAAAATGTTCCTGTTTGTGAAATCTGAAGAAAAAAATATTCACAAAACATATAATCACAACACAACCCCATATGAGCTCCTAGATTGTCAAACAACATTCTAGCAAGCTCAGGGGCATTCGAAATATATCCCCATGTGAACTCCTAGGTTGTCAAACAACATCCTAGAAAGCTCAGAGGATATTCGAAATTAGACGAAACATTTATACAGACTCAACCCCCATGTGAATCCCTAGGTTGTCAAACAACATCCTAGAAAGCTCAGAGGGTGATCCGTAACGACACAAACACAACACATAAACTTATCCTAATGAATATACGATTGTATGACCATGATTATATATACATATGATTATGATTTTGATTTTTTGCAGACAGCACAAACATAAACTTATCCTAACTTATCCTAACTTATCCTAAACTTATCCTAATGAATATATGATTGTATAAACATGAACGATATACAAATGATGATTTTGATTTTTGCAGACAGCACAAACATAAACTTAACAACAAACATAAACTTAACAACAAACTTAACAATAAACTTAACTATAGACGGAATACAACGGTGGGGGGGGGATTTATCTACGTCCAACAGATTTTATACAACTCTCCCCCATACAAAGCCCGGGGAGTGCAAAAGTACACCCACCACGTGGTTACATGGTGGGAGAGTTGTATTATTTTTCTGTTGGGTTTCGTACCCCCAATTATAAATAGCATCCGTCGCCGAATGCAAGATAATATATCTTTAGCATTTTTGGAAACTCGAACACACAGAGTGTCTACAGAACTTTGATCTACGTACAAACGCCTTAACACCTCAGCCACCGCTCTCTTATGAATATACAGTTAAATTTATGTATATAAACTATTTGCACTGTCTCACATGCGTTACTCTGGACTTGTATTAATAATAGAATAAAATCAGTTATTGTAGAACTTTAGCGTGAATTTACTTCAATTTTTCAAACATAATTCAGAAAATAATCGCATATTACATTTTCTGTATGAGTTATCGTTCGTTAGGTCAAAATACATGTGTTAGAGCTAAAAATAACTCTGATTTGTATCAACGCACTTGCATATAAACCGACGTGAATTTAAGATTATCAGAGTCAAAAGATGCATCAATATCCCTCTCTGTTACAAATTGCTGCTTCACTAACAGCTAATTGCTTACAGAGAACAAAGAAATCACTAAATAATTAACGAAAACAAGATATATTCGTTGTCTGTAAATCAAACGTAGTAGTAAGGGAGATAATCGTTTAATTTGCTCTGCAGAGAGAGAGAGCACAGTTATCTCGCTTTATTACATGTGCAATTACCTCAGCCATGAAAAAATCAGTAAAAAAATAAACGATATATCTGCGTTTGGCGAAAGTGTACATTTTCATATAATATATATATTTTTGTACACTTTCGCCAAACACATATACAAACATCAGAATAACGAAATAACTATTCTATCTTTGATTTTATGTCAGAGAAAATAGAAGTATTTTATTTTATTACTCAAATATATTGTTATAAAAAATAAATAAATTTCAGAAACAGATTATTTTTTTCCCTTGATTATATCAGGAAATATTTACTCGGACGTTCTATGAGCGTATATACAAATTAATATTTAGTGTTTTCTCTCTTAAATCAAGAATATTTCCTGATTGATCGGTGAGTTTGAAATTTATTCTTGACAGTAATGGTTTATGTACACGTAGATAAACTGGATTAATTGGCTCAGATACAATTAACCACCCAGGTGGAGCTTGAGGGCTAAATGAATATAATATATACCCTTGTTGAGCTTGAGTGGATTTTTCAAGATCTACTTGATAGCTAACATCAATTACGTCACATACTAGATTGACTGCGATCGTTGATGTTATATTAACAATATCAGGAGAAATATGACGACCTCCACCGTGTGGATCATTATTATATTTAAGAACGGTTGGTGTAGGTATTAATTTTTTCCATGAATCACATATTCTTTTAAAGTGTTCATCAATAAAATCATTAACTGATTTCTTTAGCTCTTCAGAGTTAAATCCCGGAAGTACAAATGTTGGTAGCTGTTCTTCTGTAATTCCATAATGTTTAAGAAACACTGTTTTAAATAAACGTTTATAACTTACACGTTGAATTGGGCTGTCTTCATTAACTATGTAAATATTAAGAAATCTATCTGCCGGTGCGTTTAATGTTTTATCCCTGTCAACGATAGCCTTATTTACATATTCTAAGTCTGATGCAACTTGATTCAAATGTTGTATTGTTTCAGTTATTTGATTTTTTAAATCATCGTTGTAAGAAATGTTAATGCTTGAAAATAAATTTCTTAGATCATTAAGTACACGCCCATGTTCAGATTTAATTGGTTTTGCTTTTGAGTTAATTTCTTCAACGTTAATTGTTGCTATTCTTGTTGTACCTTTCTTACCCTGAATGAAATCTATAAAATGAGTATAATTTTTATAACCACGATAAGCATCCGGATTCTCTATAACTGGATAAGTTTTTCGATATTCTGGGAGTTTTATAAATTTTTCAACATTTATAACGAAATCAGATCGTTGTGGTTCTGGTGGGCCTTTATAAACTGGTTCAACTTCAGGCCATCCTAATACTGATCTGATCGAACTTTGATAAATATCTACAGAATAATCAGGGGAATTTATTTCAATCACCGCTGATAATGTTGGTTCGTAAACAGTAATTGCTATTTTGGATTCTTTTCCTGTAATAGATTTAATTCTGCGTTGGAACTCATCGTTGATCTGTTCTATTTGATAACTGCCCGTTGGAATACTAACTACTTGCCAATCAGGAGTTCCATCAGGCTTATTGTTATTAGCGAATACTAATGAATTATTTGGCTGTAGTCCACCAAATGGTTTTGATCTAATATTTGGCCAGCTATAATAAACTCGCAGTTGTGCTAATGCTATTTCTTTCGCAGGAATTGCGGTTGGAAAGTTAACGCTAAACTCAGGATTGGTCGAACTTAATGAGATCATCGTAGTTTTTGACGGGGTTGTATTAGTGACGATCTGTTGAAGTAGCTCTCTTGAGTCAGTCATTATTATTATTGTTATTATTTAATTCGCCTTGGTTATTTTGAGTGACTTTGTCACTAAATGCTTCATCGTAGGTTTTCATTATTGTTGCGAACTCCTCATCAGATATTTTACCATCACTGAGGTGGAACGAAATATATGACGATAAGTTAGAATAGGCTCTTGTTGCTGTATGTAATTTTATTATATACTTGTGCAAGTTAGTATTTGTACATGCAGATATCTTCTTAGCTATAATACTGAGAATACCTGCGACAGTCGTTGAAGTTGAGACGATAATTGTTACAACTGCAGGCGCTGTCATTGTTATTGTTGATAATAATAATCCGGCCCCAGCAACAATAGCAGAAACTGAGTAAACAATTATATCAATGACAACCATACGTCTGCGATATTTTTTTACTTTTACTGTATAATAGTCGATGATATTTTTTAATTCAGTCTGACATTTACACACTTGATTATATCTGTGACGTTGAACGTCGATGTAGGACTGAGGTCCTTGGTTTTGATCCATTATACAATGACGTTAAGTAGTTAATTAAGGAGTTTCAGCTACGAATTCCAGACACCACCAGTAACGTCTCGGAGGCATTTCCGTTGACGTCACCGTAAATATTTCTTTAGTGTTTTTATTTAGCATCACCAGTAGAGGATTATGATATACATTCGGTGATGATGAAGTAGCAGCAGTATTTTCTAAACCGTACATGGACAGCCTATATAACCCAATTACTTCTGCGGTATGTTCGATAGTTTTATTTTGTGGTGTTCATGTTGATGATCCTGATGCTACTGTATACACGATATTTTTAATCTGTCCGTGTGGAATTTTAATCAGATTAGTTTTTTGAACAATATTAGGTATTCCACTGATAATGTCGTTGAGTTTCGTGTTAACGTCGGCGAGTTTTATGTCAACGGTTGGTTGTTCCCCAAAAAAATCTTTAATGGTTTTGTTTATATTTCTACGAAAATTTAAAAACGTTTCTACATGTCTAGAAAAAGTAGCATTGAGTGTAGTCATTTCGTCATTGATTGTTTTTAGCGAAGTTGTCAAAGGAATTTCCTTATCATCGACGTATTTCTTCGTTGCAGCATCAAAATCATATTCTGGTGTTCTGAGATTATTAATTCCATTATTATTCATATTGAGAAATGCACGCATTATACCGCCGTTGGCTAATACGTACTTAGATTCTTTAAAGTCGACATATTTTTTTGTTGCGGCGTCTGTATCTGCGACTGGGTTTCCAAGGTCTATAATTTTATTTTGATTCATGATAATGTAATCCGTGAATGAATCACCAGCTTTCTTAATATAATCGTTGACTGACTTACCGGAATCTTGTATTTTACCTTGATCAGTAAAAGTAACGATATTATTAACAACCGCATTAGGAATTCGTATGAGTACATCTGGCAGTTGAATATTACTTGTCTTTAATCGTCCTTGTTTATCCTGAAAAATAACGACTTCATTTTGATCCACACTTGTAATGTTTAATAAATCATCAATCTCATTTCTGAGCTGGTCAAGAGTTGCATATTTAGATAAATCAGCTTGCTGCTGAGCTTTACCACGAGAAGATCTTCCGTAAATATCTACCATTATATTTACTAATGTCTGTTTAAATGTGATAACGTAATATATTCATGCACGACTTTATGAGGTGGTTTGGTTGATTTTGATACAGCATCAAGTACAGCGAGTACTTCACGACCACATATTGGCGGATCAGTTAATGTTTGTGTTGGTAATGTTGAATACCAGATTGGAGTACTTTGCACAGCGATTTTATCGCTGCTAACATATTCTAAAAATTCTTTTGGTCGTGCTAGTCCATATGAATCGAAATAAATAATTCCACGTGGATCAATTGCATATCCAACCCAATGAGTGCCACGGCCAGAGTTTTTATCGAGATTAATAATACCAGTTTCAATATTGTTTGGTTGTTTTGGTAATTGATCACGCATAAAAACACCTCTGAAGTTTTTTATTTTTAATTTTTTAGCAGCATCAAGTAAATCAAAATTGGACATAGGCAGAATCAATGAACTG
>JAECUM010042348.1:0-20944 GCA_016617855.1 Megalonaias nervosa
TTTCTGTTATACATCACTTGTAGTTTTCCTTGACATTTGAATATGCAAGTAGTCACATCTTTATCGTTGCAAAAATCAAATTAAGGTGTCAGTTTTTGCAGGAACCTCGTCGATCGTGTACAATTCAGTTATTTTTCTTACCATGTTACTCTCATACAACCATGTGAATTCAAATGATATATTGAGCCAAGAAATGGTTGCAGTGATGTACAAAGCTATAAACATTGTATCGTATATTTCTCTTCTCCAATACCGGCTCCAATTTTTTATGCCGTATGTGAATAAAAATTTATATTAGTAGAAATGGTAGGTTCCACTCCTTATGGAAATAGATCGATGGCAATCAAACACTGGAATTATAGGCAATTATCAGAGTAATATAGTACCATAACAAATGTTGACGATTTTGCCATATTCATAAATGTTGAATTGATCTTCTTATTCATTGATCGCAGAGAGCCATACAATAATTACGTAATAGCTGAAAAGTTCATTGTGTTAAATATAGTGTTTTTGGTTGGTTAGTGAGATCTTGAAAACAAAAACAACACAATAAACCATACGAAACTACAACATCTGACTTTTATGAGTAAGTGCATACATGATTTTAACTAATGTTCGACAGTAAGAGAAATAACTCTGTCAGCTCTCATCCTTGTATAATTTAGAGTTATCTTTCTTTCCACGTTACTGTCTTATAACCTTGTCGATTCAAACAGGAAATTGTATAAAACCACATTCGAGTCATTCAACGAATGCAGTGACTCTTAAGGCAATAGTGACATTATTGCCTCTTTTCACTTCCGATTCCAGTTTCATTTTCGATAAGTCATGTACTTTGATTTGATCATGATAGAAAAACTCTGCTCTATTCTTTTTAGAAGAGTAGCAGGATAAGAAAGAAGCAAGACAGTTCACAGATTTGGGTCTCTTATGTCAAATGCCGTTGAAAACTGCTTGATAAAGTTCCGTTTTTGAACCACTTACCTAAACAATCACTTTTGGGGTGGGTGGGCGGGTAGGAGGGGTTTCGTTTGCTTTTAATAGGCGACAAAAGTCATATCGCCTGTGATCACATGCATTAGTCCAAGACTCAACATATAGTTGAAATTCACATGATTATAGGAGTGTTACAAAGTAACAAAGATAACTGTGAATTGCACAAGTGTTGGGAGAGCTTTCTTGCAAAATCTGATAAGTTAATATCATCTCGGCTACATTACCGACATTATAATAATTAAGACTAATTGTACCTTGAAATCTCAAAGAAAAATATAAGTGATATGCAAGAAACGAATTTTTTTCAATTTGGGTCAAGTCGAAAGCAAATGCAGATTTCATCAAATATGCCTCCACATTAACAATATATTGCAGAATTGGCAAAATCGACAATATAATTATGAAAATAATTCTCACTGATATTGCCTGTAATTTCAGCGTTTGATTGTAATCTATTCTTATATTTTGATAGGAGATGGGACAAACCTTTTCTACTAATAATCATATAGAATTACATCCCGGATGGAAAATGGGATTGGAATAGAAAGTGACAAATAGGCGATAACATCGCTGTAGCTTTAAGAGTCACCGCATTCGATGAATGACTCGGATATCGAATATCAAATTGCGTGACGTATCGACAATGGGATGGTGATTGCAATCGATAAATAGGTGATTAGTCTTTATAGCTTTGGGAGTCACTGCATTCGTTCACTGATTACAATAACGTTGCATAGAATATCTTGCTTGACTCGAATGGTTATAAGAGAGCATTGCAGTAAGGAAGGTAGCTATAAAGTAAACAAGATGAAACAGAACCTATATGATTATGTTTCTCACTTCAAATACCGTCGAACATAAAACGTTGTACTTTTAATGTAGTTATTCGTTTGTTAAGTCAGTTGTTTTTATTTCATTTCTTGTATTTGTATCGCTTGTGTCTTCATGATCTTGAAAACTTACTGAAACGTTTCCGAACAAAATCAAAATTGATCATGTTTCAAACTTGTGTGTGTGATTTAGATTTTTAACGTAGCTTTAAAAATGTTTCAGTCATATCGCTACTATGTCTGCACTGTGATAGTTTATAGTGATGTCTAGCACTGGGGCATCATCCCGCAGACATGTGGCATAATGTCCCACCAGTCACATTATCCTGACACCAGGCCGACCAGTCCTAACACTAACCTCTTAATGCTGAGCGCCATGCGAGGCAGCTGTTAGTACCATTTTTAAAGTCTTTGGTATGACTCGGCCGGGGTTCGAACCCACGACCTTCCGCATCCGAGGCGGACTCTCTAACCACTAGGCCACCGGAGCGGTCTGTTTCAAACTTAACAATATGATATAGTATTGGAAATATCGTCAATATACTTTGATACTACTTTCTAACGATAATGCCCATAATTTCGATGTTTTATGTCATCCGTTCTTACATTTTCGATAAGGATTGGGACAGACATTTTCTACTAAAGTCCAATCAAATTACATGTCGTATAGAAACTGGGATGGTCACTGGAAGTGACAAATATAAAAAAAATTGCTATTGCTTTAAGAGTCACTGCATTCGATGCATACAATATTTTGCTTGAATCGACATGATTGTAAGCGAGTAACGCGGAAAGAAATAAAACCCTAAATTGCACAAGATTGAAGAGAATTGACACTTATGTTTCTTGTTTCAAATACTGTCGAAACTATTCTCACAAGGTTGCCCCTGTTTGAAGCGCCTACCAATGGCAGTCGTTTTTGTTTTGGTCTAGGTGTTGTCGTGTTCCTTTGGCTTTCGGAATCTAATGAACCAGCTAAAAATATTTCGAACAAATACGGCTTTCATCTATTATTTCATTGTTGCATAATTCTCTACCATTAATTTATACGAAGACAAATTCAACATTTATGAATATGGCAAAATCATGAATATTTTATGTCACTGTGTTTCACTGATAATTGCCTATATCTCCCATTATATTTCCATAAGGGACAGAACATACTATTTCTACTAATGCTAATTTCTAATTACGTATGCCATCAAGAATGGGATTCGGGATCTGAGGCTAGAACTAGTCGAAAATATTGTTATAAATTTGAGAGTCACTACGTGTATTGCATGGCTCAAACTATCGTTTGAATTCACATGATTGTGAGAGAGTAACAGGGTAAGAAAGGTAACTCTGAATTGACTATATTGATGAAATGTTTATAGGAAAGAAATCACAGGTTAATACTAATATCGTCTCCGCCTCAGTAAACATATGATAATAAGAAAGACTACTTGCACCTTCAAATAATCGCAAGGAAATATACAAGTGACATTTCTTTAATTTGAGACCAAATTCGGTAAAAGTGCAAACTTCTTTTTCAAATCTGTCTCTAACCTTGCCACTATTTTTAGGAACCAAGTTGCATTGATTGTTATCCATAATTCCATTACTGAACTATTGTCTATGTTTCTCTTTCCATTAGGACTGGAACAGTGTCTCTGTGTGTGGTTTGCATTTTTAAAGTAGCTTTAAAAATCTTTCAGTCATATCGCTACGATGTCTGCAGTGTGGAACCTTACTGCGATATCTAGCACTGGGGCATCATGCCGTAGACATGTAGCATGATATCCCACATAGTCATATTATTCTGACACCACCATTCCGAACACTAACTTCTTCATGCTGAGCGTCGAGCGAGGCAGCTGTTAGTACTATTATTATGCGTCTTTGCTATGACTAATCCGGCTTTACAACCAACGACCCCCCTCACCCGAGGCGGGCACTCTAACCAATAGGCCGGAGCGATCTTCAGGAATGCTAATTTATATTTACATAAGGCATCAACATTTTTCATTCGTGGATTTTAGGTGAAAAATAGGCGGCATAAATGTTATAGCTTTGTGGATCAGTGCTTTCATTTCATAGCTCAATATATCAGCCGATTTCACATGGTTGAAAGAGGAACAGGGAAAGAAAGATAGCTCTGAATTGCACGTTCAAATCTCGAGGAAAGATATAAGTGATATGATATCAACGAAAAGTTCGAGAATGCCAATTGTCTTCCCTGTATCATCAAATTGGTGTCAGAACCTTCAGGCGGGATGTAGACCATGCAGTCTTAACAGCTTGGTTGAGTCTCTTCATTCGTTGAATGATCAGAACGTTCTTGTATGCAGTTTTGTGCTTGAATTGACATGTTCATAACAGAGTAGTAAGGTAAGAAAAATAACTAAAATCCACAGGATGGATGTAAATTGAATGAGTTATGTCTCTTACTTTAATTGCCGTTGAAGATTACATAAAAGGTTGCCATTTCCATTAACTGGCACTAACAATCAGTTGGTTTGTCTCGTTTAGGTTTTTTGTGTTGCTTTTGTTTTCAGAATCTTAATAAACCAATAATAAATATTTCGAATACATGAAATGTTCTTGCATGATTGTCTGTGATCAGTGAATACGAAGATAAACTCACCATTTATAAATATGGCACACTCATCAATATTTTAAAAGCACCATGTTTCATTTATAGTTATCTATAATTCCATTACATACCTAAAGTCTATGTTTATGTTTCCCTTTGGAATGGAACAGGCTATTTCTACTAATCCTAGGTAGTTTTTTCTTCTTTTGAATATAGCATCAACATTGGGCTCGAGTATCTGAGGCGAGAAATGGGCGGTAAAATTGTTGTAGCTTCGTGAATCAGTGCATTCAAATCGTGACTCAATATATCAATTAAATTCGCATGGTTGAAAGAGTAACAGGGTATAAAGGTAACTTTGAATTGTACAAGTGGTAGGAGAGTTTTCTTGCAAAATATGACAAGTTAATATCATTTCTAATAAGTTACAGACATCGTAATAATTCATTGCCCGTTTAATTCTCAAGGACAAAAACAAGTTATGTGGAAAAAAAACGAATGTCTTCATGTACAGTTAATAAGTTGAAACATATACAAATTACATCAAACAATCTACATTTAGAATAGAATATAGTATTGGCAAACTAGTTAATATTGTTATGATACTAATTAACACTGATTGTGCCTATAATTCCAGTGTTTGATTGCAATCTGTAGGTAGGCGATGTAGTCGTAAAAGCTTGAGTCACTGAATTCGTTGAATGATTCGAAATGTGATAGGAAAGATAACTCTAAAATAAATAAGATATAAGAAAATTGTCTCTTTTATTAATTGCCGTAAAAGATTATATAAAAACGACGCCATTATCATTCAATGGTTTGTATAATCAGCTGTTTGGTTTTGTTTGTGTTTTTGTACTACTTTTGTTTGCAGAATCTTAATGCACGAATAATAAATATCTTGTATCAGATACTTGAGGCGGGAGGTAGACGATGTAGTCGTCATTTCTTGGAGAGTCACTGCATTCGTTGAATGATTTCCATGTTCTCGCATGCAATTTCTCGCTCGAATGGACCTGTATAAACAGAGTAATATGGTAAGAATGATAACCCTAAAATCGATAAGATGGAATCAAATTGACAGAGTTATGTCTCTTATTTAATTTCCGTCGAAGATTACATAAAACGATGCCATTTTCATTCAATGGCTCATAACAATCAGTCGTTTTGTTTTGTTTGGGTTTTTGTGTTGCTTTTGTTTTATGACTCGTAATACACGAATAATAAATATTTCGAACACATGAAATAAACGAAGTTTTAAAGTAAAATCCATAAGTCTTAAACAGATGCAAATTTCATGCAATAGTCTCAACATTAACAATTTAACAGAGTATTGGCAAAATCGTCAATATTGCTCTGATAGAAACGTCGATTTATAGTGCCTATAGTTTCATTGATTGATGGCAATTTGTTCTTATATTTTCAATAAGGAATGGGAGGGGCTTCTTCCACTAATGATCATTTCAATTTGCATGACCTATCGAAAAGGAGACAGTGTATGGAATTGACAAATAGGTTAAAACGTCGTTACAGCTTTGAATCACTGTATTCGTGAACTGACGGAACTATCGTTGCATAAAATGTCTTGCTTGAATTGAAATTGTTATAAGAGAGTATTGCTGTGAGAAACATAGCTCTACATTACACAAAATTGACGAGAATCCACATAGTTATGTGCCGTACTTCTAATACAAACGAACGGAACTAACAACATTGCCTTTTGTATACATCCACCATTAAGTTAAATTAATTGTTTTCATATCAGTTGATGTTTTTGTGCCGCTTGAGTGTTCAGGATCTTGAAAACTTCCTCAATATTTGTTCGAACAAACAAAACTTTCAGCTATTATTGCATTTCTCTGCATAAGTGTTCGATCACGTCATCAGAAGTTAAATTCACAAATTATGATTAATTAAAATTCGTCAATATTGTTGGTATTTTGTTTCATTTATAGTTGATTATATTTCCAGTCTTTCTTTGTCATATATGTTTCTAATTCCATAAAAGTGGAACAGATTATTTCTTCGAATGCTACTTTTCTTCCCTATATCATCAAATTGGTATTGGACAATTGTGGCGGGAGGTAGACGATGTAGTTGTTATAGCATGGAGGGTCACTGCGTTCGTTGAATGAATCGAATGTTCTTGACATGTGCATAACTAAGTAATATGGTAAGAAAGATAACTTTAAAATCCATAAGTTGGAAGAAAATTGACTAAGTTTTATTTCTTATTCTAATTGCCGTCGAAATTACATAAAATGTTGCCATTTCCATTCAATGGCTCTTAACAATCAGTTGTTTTGTTTCATTTGGGGTTTGTGTGGCTTTTGTTTCCAGAATCGTGATAAAAGAATAATAAATATTTCGAACGCATGGAATGTTAAGCTATTATTTCATTCTTGCGTGATTATCTGTGACCTATAAATACCAAGGTAAATTCACCATTTATAAATATGGCACAATCGTCAATATTTCAAAGACATCACGTTTCATTGGTCGTGTTATATATTTCATTACTTAACTGTCGATTATGTTGATCTTTCCATCAGAAATAGAACAGACGTTTTCTACTAATCCCATTTTTTTACATATAACATCAGAATCGGGACCGGGGATTTGAGGCGAGAAATGGGCGTTATAATTGTTATAGCTTTGTGAATAAATGTATTTATTCCATGGCTGAATAGATTAATTAAATTCGCATGGTTGAAAGTGTAAAAGGGTAAGGACGATAATTCTGAATTGTACAAGTGTTAGGAGAGTATTCTTGCAAAACATGGCAAGTTAATATAATTTCTAATATGTTACAGACATTGCAATACGTAAACCTTATTGCACGTTTAATTCTCAAGGAGAAATGCAAGTTATATGCAAACGCGAATGTCTTCAAGCACAGTTAAGAAGTCGAAACAGATGCACATTTCATCAAACAACACTCACAATTAACAATATAATACAGTTTTAGCAAAACCGTTAACATTGTTATGATACTAATTAACACTGATTGTGCCTATAATTCTTGTAATAACTGTTTAAGTTCATTCCTTTCTTGTTGCTGCAAACGTGAATGTTTCTGGTCCAGATTACTCAGTATTTCTGAATTCCGAAGATTTGTTACTCGATGATCAATAGTGTCCGATTGCATTCCTTCGCTTAAATCCTCAAGGAGTGGGACAGGTACAACTAAATTAATTGCATGATTTACTTGGCTATCTATCAACATACTCCTTTAACATATGTATGTGGCAAAGTTGTTTTTGTTTTCACCTCCCAGGAGTATTTATGATATAATTTAAATCATTTACTTTCTTTTCAACTGTGTAAGGACCATAATACTTGGCTTGAAGAGGATTTTGTGGTATGGGCAAGAGAGCCAGAACTCTATCACCAGGCTGAAAACTCCTTACCTTTGTATTTTTATCATACCTTAATTTCATGATTGACTGAGTAGAGTGCAGATTAGCACTTGCGACCTCACATGCCTTTCACAACTTATACTTAAAATTGCAAACATAATCAAGAAGATTGATTTCAGTATCTTCATTAGAAAGAAGATTCTCTTTTAACAACTTCAATGGTCCACGCACAATATGTCCAAAAACTAGTTCAAACGGACTGAATCATAAAGATTCTTGAACTGATTCCGGAAGAGCAAACAATAGTAAATGAATGCCTTCATCCCAGTCTTTACCCGTATCAAAACAATATGACCGAATCATATTTTTCAAAGTCTGATGAAATCTTTCTAAAGCCCCTTGGCTCTCAGGGTGATAGGCAGAAGACTTGAATTGTTGGATGCCTAATTCGTAGATAACTTGCTGGAAAATTCCAGGCATAAAATGTTACCGGTGATCAGATTGGACAGATTTGGGAACTCCAAACTGAGTAAAGAACTTTATCAAAGCTTTTACAATTGTTTAATTTTAATATTCCTCAAAATAATTGCCTCTGGGAATCTTGTTGACGCACACATTATGGTCAACAAGAATTAGTTAGCTGACTTGGTCTTAGATAAGGGATCGACACAGACTACCATTATTCTGCTATTTGGTTCGTCAAATGCAGGAATAGGTTGCAGATGAGCCTTAGGTATCTTCTGATTGGGTTTTCCTACCATTTGACAAGTATGACAAGATCTGTAGTATATACAAATATCACTTTTAATTTTTGGCCAATAGAAGTGATTCAAGATCTTGTGATAAGACTTATTAATCCCTAAATGACCAACCAAAGGAGTTTAATGGGCCAAACCACGTATTTCCTGTCTATAAGATTTTGGAACTACAATTTGATAGTTCACTGACCAGTCGTCACCAGCAGGTACCTCGGCAGGTCTCCATTTTCTCATAAGAATCCCATTGTTAAAGAAATAACAAACAGGTACTTGTGTGACTTCAGATTTCACTAATGGCCCTTTGAAACAAACAGGAGATCTCATGATCGTTTTCCTGTTCGACGACAAGTGATTGTCGTTTGTCACCCTGATTAGAATAAAGAGAATGAGTAGATAAAAGAGGATCACTGTGATCAATACCTTTTGATTGATTCAAACAAGGAGTGAAAGTGACCTCATCAAAAGCCTGACCAATACATGTGTCAGCTAAAGAAATACTTTCTTGATCAACATCATTCTCAAGAGCTTTCTTTGCCATAGCTCTAGTAACTGCACAAGCTGGGTATAAATCAGGGAATTCTTTTTCAATACGATCGACTTTCTGATCCAAACAAGGCTTGTCAATTACAAGTGGATTAAGCACAACCTTATCTCCAGCTAGGACATTGCCTAGTAATTAATGAATGTTCTCAATCGGTAAAGAAGCACTGTTCCGACTGTCACGGGTCCTTAGACTAAGTCTGATGACAAATTTACACAACGGAGAGAAACATTAACAAAGCCGTGCTCTACTCCCTGAATAACAACACTCTCATTAGAAGAATACTTCTCAGAAAAAGGCAAAGAACCCGATAATAAAAGACTCCGAGAAGCTCCTGTGTCCCTTAAAATTTTAATATGGATGGGATTGGCCGAATCAACCATGAGTGATATAGAACCCTTCAACATGAATTGTTCATAATTCTCCATAATACAATCAGACTGGGGTTTATTAGACCCGACAAATGTATTGCTTTCAATACATGACCGTGACCTTGACCTCTTGGAAATAAGAGCATTTGGAATAGGTCTGTCTTGATTCTGATGCATATTTTCAATTTGTACCAATCAGAAATAACGTGTCCTTTCTTCTTGCAATAGGTACACGTAGGAAGAGACAAGGATTTCTGATGAATCGTATCAGAAACTTGATTTCTAAAAGTTGTGCCAGATTGGAATTTAGAAGGGCTCGTATTAGGCTGAAATACTTTTTTACCAGAATATTGCTGAGTGGAAGACTTGCCTACAAAAGAAACTTTATGAGCTAAGGAATACTCGTCAGCAGTACGAGCAGCATTGTCCAAGGTTTCGGCCTTATGTTCATCAGGATAAGTCTTAATGTCACTATGGATACAATTCCTGAACTCTTCAAGTAATACGAGTTGTCTGAGATTTTCGTAATCTTGATCAACCTTCTTGTCAAATAACTGCTCATTTTCACTTGCAAATTCGACATGAGTTTGTTCAGCTTCTTTTTTATAGTTCCTGAAGTTTTGCCGATAAGTCTCAGGGACTAACTCATAACCCTTTAAGATGCATTCATTAACCAGATCATAGTCAGGACTTTGCTGCACTGATAGGGAAGCATAGATGTCTCGGGTTTAGCCAAAAAGTGCACTCTGTAATAATAGAGTCCAATGATCCCTAAGCTATTTTGAATTTTTAGCAATTTTTTCAAAATGTGGAAACTATTTGTCAACTGCTTTTCTCTAAAAGGGGGCACTAACTTGATATTTCTTAAAACATCAAAAGTGGGGGAGTGTTTTCCATTTGCAAGCTCTAATTCTTTTAACCTAATTTGAAATTCCCTTTCTTCCGTTTCTCTTTGCGTTTGCATTAGCCTATCTTCTTTTTCTTCTCAAATTGATTTGTCTTACTTCCCTCGCTCTTTCCATTTGTATCATTTCTATCTGAAACTGAACCCTGTCTTATCTTTAATTCCAACTTTTTTAGCTGTACTTCTATTTTCAAAATTTATAACCACTCCTGGGTAGAATTAAACAAATTCTCTACTTTAAATGATATTGTAAAGCTTGCAGATTTCAATAAAGATTTCTAAAATGTTAAATAGTATTTTGGATTTTGAAAAATTCCGAAGCTAGGGGAATTTAAATTTCACAAACAAAGTTTTCTGAATTATTTTAGCAAAATTCGTATCCCAAGGACAAGCCCCCAATTTTCTGTTACGAGTCTAGGCTCTTAAAATAAGCAACAGAAAAGTGTGAAGACAATTAGCTTTGTACAATTTAGCAAATAATTTATTTCCCTAGAATGCAAAGTGAGAAATTAAGAAAAAAGAACGCATGGTTTTACGAATTAAATCCAAAAATAATTACAGAATTAAAGACATAAGTAATTGTAATAAAACGTCCTGAATAAAACTCAGTTCAAGTCCCATAGAGATCCGAAATTGAAGGCGATGACGTGTCTGTTATAGTCTGCGTCGTATTGTTGTGTCAACAGTCTTTTGCTGAATCACATAAATATTATTCCAGATCTGAATTCATTATAAATTCCAATGAATGTCCTTATCCAAGAATTTTGTCAGAGCACTATTGTATTTCGAGAGAAAATAGTCACTTGAATTCAATAATTTGAAGAAAATAAAATTCATCCCAAACTGGTCACAACATAATACAACTTAACTTGTCAAGTGTTTTAAGCCCAACTGACAAATATATATCAAAACATCAGTTATACGACTAATTAAGACGCAAAACAGATTCCCGGATGAGGGTCAAAAGTTCATTCTTCTGGAAAAAATAGAAGTTTGTTACCAACTGGCACACGATACATATCATGTAGTCTAGATATGACCTTGACTCAACATAATGATTCTTACTCTGAAGAAGATAATAAAAAACATTTTAAATGTTGTTTACATCAATGAAATAAAAAAAGTTAAAAAGTCAATCAGGTCAAAAAGAACTGAACTCAATTCTGGACAAGGTAAAGTCAAGTAAACAATGTTACATTACAGTAGCATGTAAAGGAATAAGAACAATTTGAAACTATCAGACAAACAATTAAATTATATATTCATAACAATATGCAATAAAAGAATTCTTCACGTAGAGGTCATTAGTCTGAAACAGATACATATTTCGTCCAATTCTCTCAACATTAAGAAAATTATACAGTATTGGCAAGGTTTTCAATATTGTTCTGATACAAGATTACACTGATGGTACCTATAATTTCAGTGTTTGATTGTCATCTGTTCTTATAATTTCGATAAGAAATAGGGGATGTCATTTCAACTAATGCTCATAACAAATTGCATGACGTATCGAAAATTGTACGGTGATTAGACTTGACAAATTGGTGATAACGTCGTTAAAGCTTTTAGGGTCACTGCATTCGTTGACTGATTAAAATAGCATTGCATAAAGTTTTTCGCTTGAATCTAAATGGTTATAAGAGAGTATTGCGATAAGAAAGATAGCTCTAAATTACAGAAGATAGAAGAGAATCTACATACCTATGTCTCTTATTTTTTTTAATGCAGTCGAACACAACTATAAATGTTGCCCTTTTTCATGCACTCACCATTAGGTTAAATTATTGTTTTCATTTCAGTTGGTGTTTTGTGCTGCTTGTGTTTTCAGCATCTTGAAAACTTACTAAATATTTTTTCGAACAAATAAAACTGTCAGATATTATTTCATTCCTGTATAATTGTCCGATCACATCATAAGAAGTAAATTCAGAAATTATGAATATTGAAAATTCGTTAATATGTTTGGTATTGTGTTTCATTGATAGTTACATATAATTCCAGTCTTTTATTGTCATCTATGTTTCTAATGCCAGAAGAAATGGAACAAATTATTTCTACTAATACTAATTTTCTTCCCAATATCTTCAAATTAGTATCAGATACTTATGGCGGGCGCCAGACGAAACGGTCGTAATAGCATAGAAAGTGACTGCTTTCGTTGAATGATTCCAATGTTCTTGTATGCAATTTCTCGCTTGAATTAACATGTTTATAACAGAGTAATATGGTAAGAAAGATAACACTAAAATCGATAAGATAGATGAAAACTGACTGAGTTATGTCTCTTATTTTAATTGCCGTCGACGATTTCATTAAACTTTTGCAATTTTCATTCCATGGCCCTTAACAATCAGTTGTTTTGCTTCGTTTGCGTTTTTGTGTTGCTTTTGTTTTCAGAATCTTATTACACGAATAATAAATATTTCGAACACTTGAAACGTTATTTCATTCTTGCATAATTCTCTATAATCAATGAATAGCGATACATTCACCATTTTTAAATATGGCACAATCGTCAATATTTGTATGGCACCACGTTTTATTCTCAGTTATCAATAATTCCATTTCTTAACTGTCGTCTATGTTTCTCTTTCCATTAGGAATGAAACATATTATTTCTACTAATGCTACGTTTTATTTACATATTCCATCGAAATTGGCATCGGTGATGTTAGGCGAATAATGCGAGGCACCAATGTTATCCCTAGATCAAAAGATCCTATGAATTTACATGGTAGAAAGAAGGTCAGGGTAAGAAAGATAGCTTTGAATTCTAGAAGAGTTAGGAGAGCTTTCCTCCTAAATATGACAGGATAAGATCATTTCTGCTAATTACATACATTATAATAAATAAGAGTAAATCCACGTTAAAAGTTACAACTGAGATGCAGTAAATGAATTTCTTCATGTAGAGTTCATAAGTCGAAAACAGATGTAAATTTAATCCAATACGTCTCAATATAAACAATATAATACATTATTGGCAACATCTTCAACATTGTTATGATTCTAATTTACACTAATGGTGTCCATAATTTCCGTCATCTGTTCCTATATTTTTTTTATAAGGAATGAAAGGGATCGTTTCTACTAATGATCATATCAAAATGAGTGAAGATTCGAAAATGTGATGGTGATTAGAATTGAGAAAGAGGTGATAAAGTCATTACAGCTTTGAGAGTCACTGCTTTCGTTGACTGTTTAAAATAACGTTGAACAACTTTCTCGCTTGAATCGAAATGATCATAATAAGAGAGTATTGCGGTAATAAAGATAACTCTAAATTGCACAAAACGGAAGAGAATCTATATACTTATGTCTTTCATTTCAAATACCGTCGAACACCACTAAAAACTTTGCCCTTTTTTATGCACTTACCCTTGACAATCTGTTGGTTTTATTTCATTTTGTGATTTGGTTTATTTGTGTTTTCAGGATCTTGAACACCTATTACAACATTTTTAGAAACAAATTAACCGTTCAGGTATTTTTTTACAAATTGTTTGCATAAGTGTCAGATCACTTCATAAAAAGTTAAATTCTGAAATTATGGACATTGAAAATTCGTCAATATGTTTGGTATGGGTTTGCAATGATAGGTGAATATAATTCCGGTTTTTGATTATCATTTATGTTTCTATTTCCATAAGGAATGGAACAGATGATTTCTACAAATGCTAATTTTATTTCCATATATCATCAACAATGGTATCGGGGATTTGAGGCAGGAGATATATGCGATACAATATTTTTAGGTCTGTGAGTCACTGCATTCGTGTATGGTTCGACATATCGTTTGAATTGGTATAGTTACAAGAGAGTAAATGAATAATGAAGATAACTCTGAATTGTACAAGATTTACAATATATTTCTTGCAACAATTCACAATATTTAATATCCATTCCGCTACATTAAAGATATAGTAACATGTAAGACTATTTGCACAATCAAATATCAATGCAAAATACAAGTGATATATAATATAGGAATTTTTCGTTCAACTTGAGACCATACTTCATATATAAATGCAAATCTGAGCATGTCTCATAATTAGCAATATGATATAGTATTGGCAATATAGTCAATGTTATTTTGATACTACTTTTCAATAACAATACCAATAATTTCACTGTTTGATTGCCATCTGTTCTTATACTCTCGATAAGAATTGGGACATACTTTTTATAGTAATGATCAGATCAAAATACATGCGGTGCCGAAAGTGGGATGGGACTTGGATGTACCAATATGCAATAAAGTCATTATAGCATTAGCAATTATTAACATTCGTTGACTGACTCGAATATCGTTGCATGTAATGTTCTTGCTTGGATCAGATGGTTTATAAGGGAGTAATGCTGTATAAAAGATAAGTCTAAATTGTCCATGATGGAAGATAGTTCCGAGTTATGTCTCTTATTTCTACTACCGTCGAAAACTACTTAAAACTCCTTTCCTTTTTCAAGCACTTATCATTAAAATTTAATTATTTTTATTTCCGTTGATATTTTTCGTGTTGCTTTTGTTTTCCCGGATATTATGAACATACTATTACGTATTTTGAACAAAATGCTTTCAGCTATTATATCACTCTTGCATATTTCAGTGTAATCAATGGATAAGAAGATAAATTCAATATGAATATGGTACTCTTGTTAATATTTTCATGGCACTATGTTACAGTGAGAGTTACGCATAATTCCATGTTTGATTGTCATCTCTCTTAATCTTTCCGCAAGGATTGGAACACGCTATTTCTGCTAATGTTAATTTCTTTTTTTACATATGTAAGTTACTGCATTCATTAGTGGCTCAGTTTGTTTTTTTAATTTACATTTTCCGCAGCTACTCATTACTGGGTCTGTGAAAAAAGCTTTTACTTGACCACTACCACGTCACTAGCATGTACTGACGTGCTGTGCACAACGTGTTCATCCTACAGTTGAGAATTTACCTAAACAAAACAAAACTTCCGTTAATGTTTCCTAACTTGGTGGGTATGATAGACACTTAATAATGCAGTAGCCACGGCATCACACTCACCGACAACATGGAAAAATACGTGGCTGGACAATTAACTTTCATTCATTCATTCATTACAGTAATGAATTCTTCCTTGAACAAGTTAGCGAACAATCAATTACTCGTCGATTCTATTGAACAATCCCGGACCTGCTAACGAGGAAAGGTGTGTGTTCATACGAGTACATTAGTGACTGGGATAAATTTGCTGAATGTTGCAGTCAGTTGAAGTGTTTTTTAAGTCATTTTATCGAGAAGGAATATCAGTATCTCAGAAGAAGATTAAGATTCTGCAAACAAGGTTTGGTTTGCATTAGACTGTAAAAACGTTAGTACTATCACGATCTGTATCTGCGTACCGATGTGTCGATGTGTTGTTGCTCGCTGACGTGTTTGAGAAATTCACGACACTGCCATGCATATGTACAAATTAGATCTTGCGTACTATTTTACGTTACTTGGAAAGGCTTGAGAGACGTTGCAATCCGAAAACCAAATCAAATCTAAATTGCTTACCGACATTGACCAGCATATGTTGATTGAGAGATCACTTCGTGGCGAGATTATTATGGTGTGTCATAGATATGCGCGCTAACAACCCAAACGTGGATGGAGATGAAAGTGCTGCCAACAACAGTCACATCATGTATCTAGATTTGATGACCTATGGGTGGCAATGATGCAGCCATTGCCAGCTGGTGGGTTATAGTGGATTGATCCTATGGAAGCTTTGCTCTTCGAACATGTAAACGTTTACAGCATCAACAATGACCACGGATACTTCTTTGAAGTTGATCTAGAAAACCCTGAACCTTTACATCCGGATGCAAATACGCTCAATGCACCAAATCTCGTGCCTAGTCTTATGACTAAACGAAACTATGTATTAAACAGCTTCCATCTGTATGTACGATTAGGTACACGTGCTACCAAGATCCGTCGAGTGCTTGAATTTCGCCTGCACGCTTGGATAGCAAGGTATATCCAGATGAATACGGAGGATCTGAGGAACACAGGCCACCAGTGCGTTTGAGAAGGATGTTGTTAAGCTCATGAACAAAGCTGTTCTGTTGAAAACCATGGTGAATTTACCCAAATGAATTCGAGTCGACATTGTCAGCGATAGTGAACGAGACAAATTTTGAAGGCTCGTCGCTGAACCGTCCTTTGAATCTCGAAATATCTCTGATGGAGGATTATTTTCCATTCAGAGTAAAAAAAAAATTGAAAGCAAAGCTGGCAGAACCAATTTGTGTTGGTTCGTGTGTTCTGGACTTGTCGAATAAATCAGATGCCAGCGATTATCTGAAAAAACAGCCGTTGTTTAACAACACCAATAAAAGGGTTGTTTGTAAGTTCAAAGACGAATGCTCGAGTGTACCAGACAATAAATATGTGATACGGAGACCTAAAATGTATTCAGTCGTGGTTGTACTACATGCATCCGAAAATAAGAGAGCTAAAGGTGCCCAACGGGTCATTGTGTAAAAGGTTTTTAAATACGAACTGTACGTGGAATGTCTTTCGGGATCAACTTGAACGACAAATAAATACGCTGACAGAAACATCGCACGGGTGATAATCGATGCGCTAAAGCGATTTAACACCGCTTGATACCAAGTGATGGAAATTCCCCGATGGAATCACGACTTACGCATTTGGCCATCATACCGTGAATCAACTTATAGCTGACAAGTCCACTAGTAAATCAACGTGTTAACACACATCGTGATGGTAGTTCTGTAATTGTCACTATCACTGACAATATCGACTCGGTTTCATTTGGTCAGATTCACCATGGTTTTCTCGAGAAGAGCGTTGCTCATGAGCTTGAAAAAGTATTTGCTGGAACAACATCTAATTTGTCTCGTACAAATCTCGCACTTTGTGGCTTTGCTCCAACAGGTGACGGTCCAAAATGATAACTTGTTGGTTGTCTTTGGGTGTCAATCCCTTCCGAGATGATACTTTCATCTACGGACCATAATGGGTCAGTAGCACAACGATGCCCACCTTCTAACTCTCCTGTTGCGTACAGCTACCAAACAAACTTGCATCCTTTTGGTTGAAGCGGTGCAGCCAGTGTGATCATGTTTTGAGTAAATCTAACAGTCGTTTGTCGAATCTCACTCGCTGGGTTTAATCCAAATGCGTTCGTGGCTTCAGTGTTTAGTGCTGCTATGACTAATGGAAGACGTGTTACCCATTCGTGCGATTGCTTCAAATCACAGATCGCTTTGCGGCTGTAGGCCTCATTAACAACTCCTTCACGTCCTGATGTTCGACTAACAGTTCAGCCAGTGTGTGAATCGTTCCATAATAACCTGGTTACGATGTACATTAAAATGTACATCAACTCGTACAAAGCATGCACAGATCCGAGAAATTCCTTACCAAGATCCACTTGTAATAATCGTGCTCATGTTAGCTGCGAACGTTTGTTGATACGTTAGAGTGCATCTGCGACACTTACAGAATATATTGACGCCAACGGCCCAGCTTCATTGTATCTGGTGGCAACATCGACAATGACTAACGTGTACTTGTAAATGTGCAATCGGCTTTGTCGATGAAGGATACGATTGTGTGGAAGAAACAACAAATCAGCTTGATGAATCTCATTTGACATTTGATCATCAAACCAACCACGTGAAAATTGTATTCGAACTGGTAGATAAATTTGCCAAAGCGCTTGCTTGGCTAAACATGCTCTAGCAACCCCATGAGTGACCTTTACCTCACTTGCTAACTTTTCCACCGCGGTTTCAACTCTCCAATACCAACAGGGACTGTATTATAATTTTGATAATGTTCAGCTCTTTGTTTCCATGTTTGTTTGTATCAGTATAATTTACTTTTAGTCAGAGCCTTCACGTGCAATCTTGGCCTTCATAGTTCCATTGTCGCTACATTTTGTGATTCTTTCTCTTATTGTTGGACTAATCTCACTCAGTTAACACTTAGTAGCGCTTAATCCGAACTCAGTTTGTGCACTGACCATTGGCACTACTGGATCAGGTGAACTCAACTATTGTTGACAAAGGAACTGCCCAGCATGCCGATGATATTAAAAAGGCATCAACAGCGCTAACGGAAACAAATGAAATACTGAGTTTAGTCCGTAAAATTGCTAGACGCACCAAGGCTATCAAGAAAACAATAAAAGCAGTCGTAGAGACTATTACACTTATGCTGAAGGTGATTGTAGAAGTGAACGAAGACATTGGAGAGGAGCTAATACATCTTCCAGAAGAAAAACCACCCGAATACAAGCTTAACGGACTGCAAAGATTAAAAATTTGAAGAACCAGCACGGCAGGAAATCTGTATCGATCCTATCCGATATGTTGGAGAACAAGCTATCGTCCATTAAGAGTCGCAGTTATATTGAAAAGAACTTGCCCCTCTGGGTATACAGGATGTTGACAAAGCAGATTAAGCCGTAGCGATTTTATGTGGCCTGAGTTTGAAAAGATTGTTAACCTCTATCATCGAATCAATGGTGAAGAAAGACTAAACCATGTGTAGGTAATTTTCGAAATTTTTGGGGGTGGCTATAATCCAGATCTATGGTATTAAACATAAATTAATAGATGTACCTGCTGAAGAAGTATATTAGTCCGCATCAGAACAGAAGCTACTCAAATATATACCATAAGCGAATCTGGAACTGTAGCGTCTAAAATGATTAAAGATGAAGAAAAAGTAAACCATGGAGAAGCTTGGTGGACTGCTGACCAATTTGACTTTTGCTGATTGATTAGAAAAACATGTGGGATCAACTGGTGCGGTCAACAAAGCACCCTGAGTCATCTATTGCCAGCGCCTTATCACCAATGAGATCGTGGACAGAAATACATATGCATGAACTTGCTGAAGATATCAATGGTTGTCTACAACGAACGAAATTAATACAACGATAATCTGACAACGTCGACGTGTCAAGATGATTAATAGACTTGCCAGAGACAGCGATCATTATGAGAGATCAGATGGTCCAGCTATAATATTTATCAAAGATACATCTGATAATGTCGATTCTCATAATCATGCATGCAACGCTGATGCAGATGAGCAGCCTTTAGTGGTAGGCGTTAGCGGCACTGTTAATGGTAGATTTGCTTAGCACTAGTGACAGCTTGGAGGTTCATTATGATTTCCATGTGCAATTTCACTCAGTCACATGTATGGGTTTCGTGAGATGTTCACAAGGTTATTTTGGGGCCAAACATATTCATAATAACCCGTAAGAACAATTCTGTTGATGGTAGAGCTGTATTAGAGACATTAACATTGTGGGTGCCTGTGTTATCCTCTTCGCAGACTACATAATCACATTTGCTATCTGTTTTTGCAAAATTCGAAACGCTTCAAAGTTGTCCTTTCTTGCACAGACGCTTCCCCACCTACTGGTATTGCAAATCAATTTACTTGTCAAAATAATTATCCAACATGGCCTTACCACAACAAACATGTATTTGTGGCATTCAATTTACAAATCGAGACAATGTCCAAACATAGCAAAATGTTATTTGACAACTTAGAGGTGACTGAGGTTTCATTGCAGTTATATGGTCATTAAGAACCTTAAATTCAGCTTAACTTTAAAACCAATCATACTGCACGTGCATATCACAATAAATTGTCTTATATGGACTGGCACCAAACTGTTTGCACTGGTTTTAAGATTTCCCAACATGATTCATGACACTGTACCCGATTTTTGTCTTTTGACTGGAACATATGTAGTTATTCAGGCAACCCGTTGCCAACATGTATTTTCATGCACGCATAGTGCGGCTAGTGCTAATTACAGACGTTATGCTGTGATACTTTCTGACAAGACTCTGTTGTTGGATGATGCGGGTGCCCAAATGAGGGTCGCCGATGTACCTGTGGAAAATGCCTAAAATGAGGCTGAAAAAGGCGGCTGTTGTTCGTATAAAAAGGAAAAGTCTTTTAATTCCAGAAACAAGCCGCCGAATACATTCAGGAAGAGTTTTTGATTACCCGAGCGCTAAGGTCATGCCGTTGACCAGTCCATAGACCAATCTTGATTTACCCGTGATGGCAACATCAGTCAAATATTTTCATGATGTCTGTATACGAAATGAACTTATATCAATGGTGTCACGCACACATGAAACCGGAATAGTCAACCTGGATTTGACAACATGACCTGGCACTCATTGAGTGGCATACGTGGTGACACCTGAACGTTGTTTGTATTGTATGGACGTGCACCACCAGTTGAAGTTGTTAATTATTTAACCAGGCACGGACGACATCATATTGTTTTATTCTAACAATATCAGTACAAACTCGGTAAGATCGCCTTATATGTGGTCATCTTGTTTTTGAAACGTTGCATGCACTTGAACATTCACCAACACCGTATACTCTTAGAGTCTAGTATTATACAAATGTATATCATCATTTGCGGACGTTATTCAACCCGACGTAGTACTGATTGGATTGAGTTTGCTGGTTGTGTTATTGTTGACGTCGAACCTGATAAGCTTGTGGTTTTCAATATCAATCTGGTAAACTTAAAACGTCTATTTTGACATTCAAGATGGTA
>JAECUM010042350.1:0-11330 GCA_016617855.1 Megalonaias nervosa
CAGCAGCAGGCAGGGTGAACGACAAAAATTGAGTGACCCGCCGAGCAAACTAAACGCATTATAACATAAAAAATAAAAAGTCAAAAATAAAATAATAAAAATGAGCTAACCCAAACGATTTATTATTCGTTTTTCAAACTATACGGTAATAATAAAAGTTAGGAGGTTCGGTTTAGCGTTATTGGCCTTATTTTTCAGCCCCTGTATGAACCTTATGTTTTAGACAAATGACGATTCAAACAAGTGGTCTGTTCACCCTGCCTGCTGCTAATGTTTAGTGAGAGTGGAGCATTAAAATCACAAATGAGGATTCATACTGGAGAAAAACCGTTCAAGTGTGAAGTCCGTGATAAAATGTTTAATCAGTTTACATTTAAAAACTCACATGAATAATCATGCTGGAGAAAAACCATTCAAGTGTGAAGTGTTTGCTAAAATATTTAATCAGAGCAGTCTGTTGAAACAGTACATGAGTAATCATACTGGAGAAAAACCATTCAAGTGTGAAGTGTGTGATAAAATGTTCAAGCTGAATTGATCTTTAAAAACGTATGTGAGGATTCATACTGGCGAAAACCATTCAAGTGTAAAGTGTGCGACAAAATGTTTATTCAGAGTGGAAATTTAAAATGGCACGTGAGGATTCATAGTGAAGAGAAACCATTTAAGTGAATGGTTGTCAACATATGTTTGGAACGTGACGAGAAAAACAAAGATATGTTACTTTTATACATGTTCTATCAAATTATTTTAAAATGAAGATGCTCATTTCAAATTGATTTGGTCAGATTTTTATTCATCAATATCACTTACAATATAAATATAATGGAGTGTTTTCATTGTTGACTTGACATGACTCGGTCAGACATTTGGAGACTTCGTCAGAATTTGTGTGGCTTTGCTAGGCCTAGGAGCGTTTAGTAGAACTTTAGATGAAGCACATGAGAACTTGCCCCGATGTATCTGGAGAAGTCACCCCAGGGTGGTTGGTGAAATTGAAAATCCAATTTGTATCAAGAAAGAATGGTTATCCTTTGGTTCAGATAAATAATTTTCATAAAATGTATGACTGCTCTGGTTGCCTACTGGTCGGTCTGGTGTCAGGATAATGTAGCTGGATGGGAGATCATCCTATATGTCTGTGGCATGATGCCCCAGTGCTAGACATTTCTATAAACTGCCATTCTGCAGATGTTGTAACGATATTACTGAAATTTTTTTACAGTTACATTTAAAATCCAAACCACTTACACACACACACACACACACACACACACACACACATAAAATGTAAAAAAAAATACGTTCCACATTTCTATTCTAAATGCACGTGTAAATGTGATTTGTGACTGTCAACATCAAGTCCCATCCTATGACCATCTTGAACTTATAACCCAGAAAAATCAATCTAATTGTTTGATTGTTAAGTTTTATGAGGAATTGTCTCATTAGAATGTGCATGTTCAGGCATTTACAAATTCATTTGTCTGAATCCTGGAGCAAAGACAGTTTTGGCTTGGGTAAGCTCAAGTTACTTCCCCATGGACAAGTAAAAGAAAAAACTGTGAAATAGTGAGATCCAACTTTTTTTTTATTTAACATGGGCTATCTGGGTAACATACAAACCTTCTGTAGCTCTGTGCAAGATCATGTATTAACAAGAAGTTCATATTTAAGTCGTAATGTTTTTTCTTCTACTATTCTGTATCCTGAAGTCCTCCTTTACATAAATCTCACTAGAGTATGTAATCACCTTAATTTAGTATTTATATGCATGATAGTCCTTCTTTACATAACTTGCCACTGATGAATTCATCTATGATGTATATAAAGTATGTAAATTCCTTTATGTAGTCCAAGTTGGTTACATTTTACCATGCAGATGTGGTAAATCAAACGTTTACTATTTAAAGCAGTCTTGACAAATAAGGAATAAATATTTATATTTTAACTTCTCAGTTACATTTTAATCTTACTATATGGAACTTGACAACCTTGTTGCCACCTGCAAGCAGTATTTATGATGTCTTGTTTACATGAACATTCTTCTGAGCCTAAATTCCCAAAAATGGCATGCAAGCATCATGTAACAACTTGGAATAACCCCCATAGCAGTGTAATATAAGCCTACTGGGCAATAGTAACAGTCCCTTGAGATGTTTAATATCTTCCAAATATTCATGTTATGCAACAATACTGTTTAAGACCTTTCCTACATTTAAGTTTTGTCCTCCTTGAACTAAAGTTTAAAAAATGGCATGCATCAACTTAGAATAACCTCCATAGTGAAATATAAACATTTGGAACAATATTAGCAACAACTACAGACCTTTAATATGGAATAAACTCCACAGTGAACTATAAGTCAATGGGGCAATAGTAATACCACGTACAGAGTTTTAGAATGGAATAACCACATTAGTGAAAAATAGACTCTATGGGGCAACAGTAGCAACACCTACAGACCATTAATGTCTTAAAAAATATTTTTTTTCTGTAACACCCAGCTTGAAGACCTTTCCTACTGTAAAATAAAATAGCATGTATGCATCATTCAGTAGATTTGACTAACCCCCATAACTGTGAAGTACAGGTCTATGGGGCAATAGTAAAATTCACTTTAGACATTTAATATCTTTCTACTATTCATGTTATGCAAGATGTCTGCTCTATGTCTCTCCTTGAAAATAGTCTTTTTAGGACAAAATTCCAACTGAGCATTAAGTTAGTAGCCAAATCTGCTTTACAATAAATAAATATTACTATTACTGATGCATATAAATTCTTAATAATATTTATCTTTCCAAAACACAGTATATATTTTATGATTAGTAGTATATAATCAAAAGAATACAAAAATGTTTCAAATGTTTCAACATAGAATTAAATTGTTTTTAAAACAAATCAAATCTAATCATTAAAATATTCAAATTATTCCAACGTGGCTTTAAAGGAAAATCTTTAAAATGTAGTATGCAATTTTTCTTACCTGAAGGAAAAGGAAGGCAGACAATTTGAAGTCTTGAAACAAACTATTACCAATGACTTAGGTGGCTTTACTTACATTGTGGACTGCTCCGGTGGCCTAGTGGTTAGAGCGTCTGCCTCGGATGCGGGAGGTCGTGGGTTATATCCTCGGCCGAGTCATACCGAAGCCAAATCTGCTTTCCAATAAACAATACATATAAATTCTTAATGCTGTAATTGTTACGAATGTTAAAGTAACATAAAGAAAAGAGTGAAGACAACAACCTTTGTAAGTTTTAACAAAAATAATTTATTTCCCCATAAAACAAGGTGAAAAAGTGAAAATAGGAAATAGGACTTACGATTTGCAAAGAAAATCCAAACATTTGTACTAGAATTGTGAAAAACATACAAGTCCTATCAATAAACAGTTCGAATTGAAGTAGTCTGAATCTCAATTCCGTTCCAAGATGGCGGATGATGACGTCAGACAAAGTTTTTACACAAATGTCCAGAATTTTCACTTTGAATCACAATTTGTACTGTTCTGGTCCAATTTAGAATCAATTTCACTAAATGTCTTTGTCCAAAGCCAGTTGTATATAGTTCTCCAGGGAAAATAATTATTGTTTAAAAAGTAGATGAATTGTAGATGTCATCCATAACAATACATATCTCGTTCTACAGACGTACAAATGAACAACTCTTTCTAGTACCAGAAAAGAATACCTTCTTCTAAAGGTATTAAAACGACTCTACAAGGTGTTAAAATATGACTCTGACTGACTGTTTCACAGGGACCTGAGTGTTTAAAGCGAACTAAAACGTCATATCATGTACACGCACGAAGAAAGCATGGTGATTTTCAAAATCTCACCATCGTAGTACAGAATGTCAACAAGTATAATTAGAAATGACGTTGATCGTAACCAATCATTTGCGTAGCTTTTGCCGACTGTTTACTTAACTCGACAAACCATGGCATGCAAGATCTCGTGCCCATGCGAGTCATTTTTACGTTTTGAATAAACACGATGTTTCTTTCAAACTGTCGGACCCTGCGAACATAATCATCATCACAATAATAATTACATATAACGATACAAAAATGAAATAGGAAGAATTCAAATTTTAACACACAAGAAATTAAACTACATGGCCGTAACAGTATATAATCGAACGAATACAAAAATGTTTCAAATGCTTCAACATAGAATTAAATTGTTTTTAAAACAAATCAAATCTAATCATTAAAATATTCAAATTATTCCAATGTGGCTTTAAAAGAAAATCTTTAAAATGTAGTATGCAATTTTTCTTACTTGATGGAAAAGGAAGGCAGACAACGTAAAGTCTTGAAACAAACTATTACCAACGACTTAGTTGGTTTTACTTTTATTGTGGACCGCTCTTGTGGCCTAGTGCTTAGAGCGTCCGCCTCGGATGCGGGAGGTCGTGGGTTATATCCTGGGCCGAGTCATATCAAAGACTTACAAATTGGTACTAACAGCTGCCTCGCTTGGCGTTCAGCATTAAGAGGTTAGTATTTGAAATGGTCGGCCTGGTGCCAGGATAAAGTGACTGGGTGGGACATCATGCTACGTGTCTGCGGCATGATGCCCCAGTGCTAGACATCACTATAAACTGCCACACTGCAGACATCATAGCAATATGAGTTAAAAATTGTTACATTAAATCTCCAACACACAACAACAACAACAGCTTACATTGCGATCTCGGGCAGCGAGGAATCCTAGTTAGCTCACGTATAAAAATGTATATTGGACTCGCTGAGCCAAAATCCTAATTTATTGAAGCAGCTTGATATGAAATTTTGTATCATGTTACTGAAGTAGCTAACTTGGAACACTGGAGGGATTTTTGCATTATTTTTATACAATGTTAGACTATTGCTGTCTTTAAGCAACAACCACAATCTTTATTAAAATGATACAGTTTTAAATTACAACAATTAAACAATTGCATTTAGCAAAAGTTCATTGAAAATTCAATCTTCACACGTGCATTAAGTAGGTAAATTTGTGTAAATCATGTATCCGTGATGCTTAACGTATTGATTACCAACAAAAATAAGAGTATAACTCTTTCCGTTACATATTACAGATTTTCCTTCAAATTTGGCATTCCGTTCCTTGGATTAATGTATAGTATTCGATCACGTGGGTCCTTAACGAGACATGAATGACACAAGTGATTAAATACCTTTCTCTTTCTTGCACCTTACTTGTATACTATAGCTGATATATCTTTTCTATAGCTATATTAATTTCTTAGTGAGAGTGACAATCTAATTGGTACTAGAACTGCAGCTTATTTTGCTTCTTTTAATTATATATCATAAGCGAACTTACTTCTTCTTTACCATTAACATTGTTGATGTAAGCTCCAGTTAAAATCCTCACAATATGCATGCAGCTAGGTATGGTAAGCTCCAGTTAAAATCCTCACAATATGCATGCAGCTAGGTATGCTTCTTTTGTGTGTAAAATTTGAACAGCAGACCTGTTGGTCTTCGTTGTATTTGACTGATCTTGTTTATAGAACGAAAACGGTCACTGACCGTGTTACATTATTAAATGACCACAAATAAGCACAATAAATTAAGCTTGAGTCTAATTGTCTTGGGTTTGAATTGTCCTTGGGGTTGAAATGTCTGGTCCGAATAGTCCTTGCAGTTGAATTGTCTTGGGGTCGATATATCTTGGAGTTGAAATGTCCGAGAGGCTCGAGAAATGCGGACCTACTAAGCAGCGCAAAGTTAGAGTCATGCAAATTCAGACAAACGTCTGTTTATTTTTGCTTAATATGTATATATTTGTGTGCGTTGTACTATACTAAACTTTATTTTGACAATACTGTAATTAAAATCAGCTTGTTTTAATGTTGTTTGAATGGAAATCGGCACACACGCACCCTTAGTTGTGTCCCTTTTTTCACACATGCCAAAAATTATTAATAAACGTTCATTAACGAGTTATTAACAAAATAATTACATGATTGAGGTACATATAATATTATTATATACTCCTTTTTTCTCCGTTAACGTTACATTGTCAGAATTGTTCCGTATTCCACAATACTGAACACCTTGATATTGCACGGACGTGCACGTCACGTGGAATAAAAATAGTATAGTGAATTAGGAACTACTTTGTGAACACACTATGTACACTTATGTAGTAGACTTTAGGTTTCAGTTTATTATAAATCTGTTCGTGGATGAATTAAAACAGCCGTTTCGTCTATTTGAAAGTAGAGATGATAAAGGGAACAATGTTGACGAGATTACTGAGTCACAAATGAAACTGAAAAACAAGCAAATGAATGAACGCGATATTCGCAATGTCCACAACAAACGTGAGAGACGCAGTATTGAAAATGCCATTCTGATCATTAAAACAGTCGTTTAGGAGAAATGTTCGTTACTTTTCCTTAATGGAATGGTTCAGACTATGACCAGGGCTCCCTTTGGTATTAACAATAGCATCGAAAATGAGACCGATAGTAAAGGCAATCAGACACGTGCAATTTTATAAGTGAAAGTACTAAATTCGTGGGAAAAATGCAAGTGAAGGTTTTCGAAGAAAATGAAGGGTCTCAGAGCCACACACCAGCTGCTTTGCAAATTTGCGCATTAACTTTGTTGATACAATGTTTCAGATTAAGGCTAGCGATAAACGCTATACATGATACAGGTCATAACAACTAGGGGAGCATGCAAGTGACCAGGCATACACATGCCTTCTTTAGCTGTTAATAAAAGTGGCACAAAATATACTTTTACATCTTGAATTTCCTCAAAATGTATTCTTTCTTAGTTCTGCAAATCCGAATCACTTGAGCTGTATCATAGGTTACAAATCTGGATTTCACATTTCGAAACTGTACTGTAATTTCGACTATACATTCCAAGTGCAATAACGGCCTACTTACTGCACTCAAATGAAATTAACATTATATTCCATATCATCTTTTTCAATAATTATAATTTAAACAGCTCATATTTTCCCCCACATTATGATTCCAAGCATTCAATGACAGAACAGAAATACACATGCAGATGAGTGAAGACTACTCCCCCGCTGCTCAAAGCAGTTGTTCTTCATTTAGGATTGACACACATAAATCCAGTCCATCATGTCAAAATTTCATAGAATCGACAAAAATACCAAAACTATTTATTCCATACCAAATGGGAAAGTTGCTGCAAAATGCATTCATTCACAATATGACTCTAAATGTCAATCTTAAGTAGGTCAAAAACGACAATTCCTTTCTAATGTGCTGTCGAGCGCGCGACTAAGTTCAAATTTCGCTGGGCGGAGTTATGTGCGCATTAATCTTTTTGTTGTGTACTGACGAATCTGCGCTTGCGGATTTATTTTGAAATACAGCATAAATTTAATTACTTTGTTTCTTTTAGTGTATTTTTGTTTATATAATTAAGCCTTAGGGTACAATAAGAAAATGTGTATATAATAAAAAATGAGAGATTACTGCATTTAGTTGGGGAAAATATGAACTCGTTTTGTCGGATAAATATAATGCACTCCCAGGGTCGTTAAGCATGCAACCGAAAAAAAAAAACTCGCTCATGTAAATGCAGTAACCTATAAATAATACGACACTTTTATATTTCATAAAAATAATATAAACATTTAACAGAACACAAAACCAAGAGAGAGTATGACAGTCATATAAGCCAGACTATGACAAAGACTCAGGTGACCAAGCCAGATTTAATAATTTTATACAATAATTATGTTATTGGGAGACAAATAATAATATTATGAAAGTAATAGTTTGCATACGTTTAATATAAATATTTAATGGAACAAATGTAGATAGAGGTTGCCAAAGACTAAAATTAACTAGATATCGAATGACAAGGGCAGATTCATTGTGACAAAGACCGATTTGATAATAATAATAATAATAATAATAATAATAATTTAGGGAGACAATCATATTACATTTATATATGATACATACGCTTAATATAATTTATAATAAACTTGATATCGTATGATAGACACAGATTCATTGTGGCAAAGTAAGATGTGCTAATCGTTTAATATTACAAGATAAGAACTATCAAAACCGGCTGATTATGAAGAATATATTTAATTTAATTTCATTTTTCGTGTGTGTCCATATGTGTCGATTAAGTATTTATTATCATTCATGACAAACACACACCTGGGTCACAAACTCCCTCCCAAAGTATAAATGTATCCTGACATTTAACAAATGTGTGCCTGCAGCAAAAAAAAAAAAAAAAAAAAAAAAAAAGACACTTGAGAGGTAGATAGAGGAGTTGTTGGTTAATTTAACCTGATTTCATATTGCCTAGACCCACTACTTTGAAAGGTTACGCTTTCAAGAAGCTGGCTAATACGGGGATCGATAATAGATCGAGCTCTACTTTCGGAGGCAGTGAGCGTGAAGAGTTCACGGGGTCGAATAATCTCCCTCCCGACTTAACAGGGTTGTCTGTGTGGTATAACATACCTGTCGCTGTCTGAATCAGAACTCAGAGATTCAGAGCTCGACTCTGAGAGGGTTACATTTTGCACACTCTCGTTCGTCCGAAACGGATTTGATGGCGGCTGGATCGCGAAAAAAGATAGTCAAAAGGCAAAAGCATATTACGATGCAATATGCGCACAGATTTCGGACCTGATACCATTCTCACCTTGTAGACTGGCATATCTAAATGGGGGATCGATATCATTTGATGTAAGTCCTTGGTCCACCTGTGGGCTAACTTTTGTTTCCCTTTTAGTCCAACATTGCTTACTAGGATTCGGTCCCCTCTTTAAGTTTGGACTCTCGGACCTACTTATCGTAGTGGACCTTGTTCTTAGCATGGCAACTGCTCGACTCCCTCGCCGAGACTGTGTAAGAGCATTGGAAGCGGTCTTTCAGGTTTTTTCCGCGTACGTGTAAGACTCTTCAGCAGCCTTACCACAACCTGGTGCGGTGCCCAGATAGGCGTCAAATGAAAGCCGGGGGGGTGCCACCCAAACATAAGAAAATGAGGTGAAAATCCAGTGGAATCATGCTTCGTAGCATTATATGCATGGACAGTTGGAGCAATGTACGACTTCCAATCTTGCTTTTGCTCTTCCTCCAGTGTCTCTAGCACTTTTAAGAGCGTTGTATTGAAGCGTTCGCGGGCACAATTTCCATATGGGTGAAATAGGGAGGAGCGAGAATTCTGTATGTTCGCTTATTTCCATAGCTCCGTTATAATCCTACCCTCGAAAATTACGTCCCTGATCACTGTGAAGCCTTTCCGGAAAACTGTAATATCGAAAAAAGTGCTTGTAAGGGGTTTTAGCGATAGTCTGAGCCGTTTGGTTGCGGAAAGGAACGGCCTGCGCAATCCTGGAGAAATGATCAGTTATCACCAATATACTGTCAAACCTTGCCTTACACCGCTGCAGTGACAAAAATTCTTTGCTGACGGGATCCATACGGCGAGTGGTGTGAATTGGGGTTAACTCAGCCATTCGCCTAACCGGGGTCTTTCTGCGCATACACCATTCACAAGACGCCACCTTGCGATTCGCATCCTTGTCCAGATCAGGCCAATAAAATCTTTGCCTAGCTAACCAAAGTGTTTTCTCCTTGCCCTGATGACCCATATCGTTATGGATACCTTTTAGGGCTAGTGTCCGGTATGACACTGGGATCACAAGCTGTCTGATTGATTGATTATCAAGAGAAGTGGTTCTGTAGAGAACGCAGTTTTCAACTACAAGGCGGTTTCATTCACGGAGATGCTTCTTCAAAGACGAATTTTCTCTCCGGAGATCCTCCTCCTGGGCCGAAAACCTTTACTCTTGAGGTCAATAACTTTTGCTATTGTTCCATCGGTGTACTGTTCCCTGTCCCACTTAATGTTGTGACACCGTTCAGATGAGAACACCTCATCGGCCAAATGAGGTGCCGAACTATCTAAAATACTATCAATCAAGGGAATACAGAAGGCGGCTGCATGGCAGATAGATTCCACCACGTAGGAGGAACATTTGTAGTAAATGCGAGCGGGTGTTGGCGTCAACGTTATTTTTGCCAGCTCTATATCTTATGAAGAAATCGTAGTTCGCTAGAGCTGTAACCCATCTATGCTCTATAGCGTTAAGCTTTGCCGTCGAAAGGACGTATGCCAATGGGTTGCTCTCCGTGACGATCTCGAAGGAGGAACCTACAAGATAGTCATGGAATTTATCCGTCACGGCCCATTTTAAAGCCCAAAGCTTGTGGGCTGGATAACGTCGTTCACTTTGCCTCAATCCGCGACTCGCGTAAGCAATGACCCTTTGCACACCATCTTGCTCATGATATAGGACTCCGCTTAATCCAAAGCTGCTAGCATCAATATGCGCGATAAATGGTTTAGCATAGTCGGCAAATGCTAAGATCGGTGTAGAGGTCAACTTGTATATAAGGGTCACGAAGGCGGTTTATTGGGCAGCGTCCCAATTCCAAAGAGCTACTTCTTTCTTTTTGGACTTATTCTTTCGAGACTCTTTGGTTTTGCCATAACCCTCTAATAGAGCATTTAACGGTGCTAAACGTACTCGCCAATGCAGCCATAGTAACCCGCGAACCCCCAAAACTGACGCAGCTTCTTAATGCTACTAGGCTTTCGCCCAGTCTTTGATGTTTTTTTCTGGGTCAGTCTTGATACCCTGTTCGGATATAACGTAACCCAGATAAACGACTGAAGACATGACCAACTTACATGTAAAGGGTTTCAGATTAAGACCATTTTAGTGTAAATGTGCAAACGTTGCCTCTAAACGGTCCATGTGCTCATCGATCCATCCTCGTAGCCAACGCTGAGCCGGGAGTTGTACTAAATAAACGAGCACAACAACTCTGGTCGTGGGGTTTTCTTAGCGTCAACAATACAAGACAAAAGAAAAAGAGAAACAACCTACAACGAAACAGAAAAAAATACTTAATATACAATGCTAAACGAGACCAGAACAAATACTATACACAACCCGCACGCCGGTATTTCAATATATAGCAGCCGGATAATAGTAAAATGACAGCTTACCAGGCTCGAACGCCCTAAACAGACCGACATCACAATTCTTGCCAACTGTATTCGTCATAGTAGGTGTAGACACAATAAAAAAGGTGTCGTTAGTCCAGAGACGATACGACGAGCGCCTTGGGCATTTTAAGTGCATGCGCCTCGTACATCGATCGATCACTCACTCACGCACCTTACTGATGACAAACACGCACCTGGATCACACAGACAGACAGCCGCAGACAGACAGGCACACTCATATATATATATATATATATATATATATATA